>VYZV01020775.1:28615-38707 GCA_013401275.1 Pandion haliaetus
TGGGAGGGACCCCACGGTGGAGCAGGGGACGAGTGAGGAATCCTCCCCCTGAGGAAAGGAGCAGCAGAGACGATGTGTGGCGAGCTGACTCAACCCCCATCCCCTGTTCCCCTGCGCCGCTGGGGCGGAGGAGGTAGAAAGCACCGGGAATGGAGCTGAGCCGGGAAGGCGGGAGGGGTGGGGGAAGGTGTTCTGATGTTTAGTTTCCCTTCCTAATACCCTTGGTTTTGATTTGGTTTGTACTCAAAGAAATTGATTTTTGTTTCTTCCCCAAGTTGAGCCTGTCTTTTGCCCGTGACCATAAGTGGGGAGTGATCCCTCCCAGTCCTTGTCTCGACCCACAAGCCTGCCTTTGAATTTTCTCCTCATCCCAATGTGGCCAGGCACGGGGATGGGGGGTGAGTGAGCGGCTTCGTGGTGTTTTGTTACCTGCTGAGCTGAAACCGAAACCACAACAAAAGGCAATGTGCCTTTCTTTACTTGTATGTGTCTTCCTTTACCTGTGTGAATGTTCTGCTCACTCCCAGGTTTCACTGTTCAGAGGCAGTCAAAATAGGGTGAGAGTCCAGCTTTCTCCCAGTTGTCATGCCTAACCCAAGCAGTAACCAGCTGGAGTTGCAGGTGTCTAACGTATCTAAGCATGTGCCAAGATCCTCCAGCTTGGAGCAGTCACACAATTTTTCTTCATCACAGATATTTCTGTGTTTGCAGGCATGAATGGGTCAGCCATTGAAAACTTCTCCTGTGTGATTTATAACATCTCCCTCATGAACTGCACTTGGCAGCCAGGCTGGGATGCTCCAGGAGATACCCAATATTTTCTCTACTGGCAGAACTCAAAGTAAGTAGGTCTGCTTGAGTCTAGGGAAGTCTGAATTCTCATTCGACACATCACCTTTAACTAAAATACCTTGCTATATACAGATACAATGATGCAATGGAATGTGAGCTTTACATTAAAAATGAAAATGGCAGAAACATGGGATGTAGATTCCAAAATGTGAGGATAGAGACTGAAAAAGCTTACTTCCTGGTGAATGGGTCTAGCAAAGACTCCCTGATCCAGTTCTATGATGAGTACATTGACCTGTACAAAATTGGTAAGTGAACATTTTTCTTTTATAATAAGGAAGCGAGGAATTTTCCTCAAAAAGAAAATAATAAAACAAAGTCTGTAGCCATTGCACGATCCTGCACTGCAGGACAGACTTCGCTCCCAATAATTTTTGGAACTATATTCTGTCAGCTAACTAAAACAAGCAAAGGCAGAGGCAGCTTGAAATAACTGCTCAGAGAAGTGGTGTGAACATATCCATGGAATCCAGATGATGAAAGGCAATGGTTAGACTTCCAAGGCCACCTTTCTGATGGTCTCATTTTGCCATCCCTTAATTCTATGCCTCTCTGAGAGCCACAAGAGCTCCTAAAACCAGAGGGAGGATTCAACTTGCAAATTAAGACTGCATTAGTTAAATATGTGGGTACCTGTGTGTGAGCTAGGTGTTTAAGCTCCAATAGAGATCTGGGACAGGATTCAACCACCTAAAAACATGCCTCTAGTGCCATTTGAGACACCCTCAGACACTTCAGGCATCCACAAGGCTTGCAGATGTGGCCCAGGACCTGTGAGAGACCAGGGTCCTCCTGGGTGTCCTGTGTGGTCTGAAATGCACAGTGTGAGACTGACTCCTGCTTGCAGGTGATGCAGGCTGTAAAGCCCAGACCTGTTCAGATGAGTACGCCTGCTCCACGGTGCACCAAAGGGCTTTGTAGACATCACAGGCACTACTGATGAGGTCTCCGCTGACTATAGTGGCAGACACTTAGGTCACACCTAGTCAACTATATTGTAGACATTTAAATTCAGATGACTTGATCCTCTACATGAACAAAAAATTCCATCTTTATTCCTATGGGGACTTGCATTGTCAACGTGAAATTTAGATGTAGAAGAAAATAGCACTCTGCTGATTGTACTACTGAATTACAGAAAATCCTTCATACTTTTTTTACATGAACTTCCATGTCCAACAACTGAAGTGATATATTCCCAGCTTTTGCTACTGTATTTTACTCCTGTTTACCAGATAACATTTGTTAACATCCACAGCACACAGTTGTACATCAGTTGCCTCAACTTCACATATATTTTGCTATGAACACACGAGTTGTAGCTTATTACTAACCATGTCTATATTAAATATTTCATTTCTTCCAGAAATACTTACTCCTCCATTAAACGTCACTGCCAATTGCACTAGAGATTCAGCGCATTGCATAATTACATGGCAACCACCCCTTACAAGTCATGTGAAAAAAGTAGAGTGTTTTCAGTATGAAATTAGCATACGAAATAAGGTAAAAACAATTTCTTGGTTTGTATTTGGCACCGTACCTACATACATGCATATCTATAACATGCAAACTTCTGTTTCCTTTATTTATTAACTTCTCTCTCATAAGCCATGGTGTCCTCCTGCTCCAGCTCTGCTGGTCTCGCATCCCACCGCTCATGACCTTACTTCAACCTAATCAGAGGTGCAAAGCAGAAAAGCAGATGAGAGCAGGGAAATGTCGTGAAGGGTCTCTGTCCAAAGACTGGAGAGCACCCGAGATGCTTTCCTGCATGAGCACACCTCACGGGAGATGACTGTGATGGCAGCCTGCGATCTGCAACGAGGCCGCTGCTTTAGTGCCAGCCTCCAGCCCAGGCCAGAGCCTCTCATGCTCACCCTGCTTCCCAGGGCACCTCAGCTTCAGCCACCCTGATGGCATTTTGTAGATGCTGGAAAGCTCACTGCTGCCCCTCAGTTTCAACACGTGGGACTGTTTTGCCCCCCTCAGCCTCCACACCTCTCCTGCCATCTGTTGCCCTTTGGCAGCCTTCCCTCTGACACCGTCCTTCCCCTGGAGCCTGGCTGAACCAACTCGACCCCTGCCTGTCCACACTGTGTGCACCAAAAGCCCTGTTTTGAAACCAGTGCTGAAACAGAAGCCACTCTTCAAAAAAATTAGATACCAGCAACTCAGGGGAAAGTTCGCACAGGCCCAGGGGAGACATCCGCAATGGATGCGTTTGCTTTTCAGTCAGTTACCCTCCACTCTCTCTGCAGTCAGGTGTGGTGTTACCCATCTCCTTCCAAGGCAGGTGACAGACAAAACGTGTCCCTAAAGTGCTTCTTTCTTTCCGTTGGCTGTAGGAGAGGAACCTAAAATGGTGCTCTCAAATGTAAACATGTATGTACTAAAAGTGAGCTGTGATTTCTCCTACGCTATAGGCAGAGGCACTGCCAACTTACCATAGTGACCACAGGAAAGGTGCAGGACAGTACAGAGTGTGTGCTTTACCGTAGCTGAGGTATGTCTCGTTTCCACCATGTATGATGGAGCAGAGAGGCTGAGTTGTCAAATCCTCCTCCACAAATCCCAGTGCCTAAAAGACCCGATTTTAACGTCCCCAAGGACAAGGGCAGGAAAACTCTTTGAGCCCAGGAGTTTGACAAGAGGGTAAGAAATAGCACTCTTCCTCCCCATCCCTGGGATACCTGCTTTACCATTACATGATTTCCACATGTGGATGACGTCTGTGCCATGACAGATTAGTGCTCCCTACCTGCCCCATTTCCCAGCCACAGCTCAGAAGCTTACCACAGTGGCAAATCCTCAGGCATTTGTAACACAAGACCATTACAGGAAAGATCAGCTAAGGGTTAAACATAAATATACTACCACAATAAAGCAATACATCATTAAAACTCATTAATTCATTCAAAACAAGGCCTGCAGCTTGCAGGCTGTTTGGATTCTCGCGTGCATTAATAGTATCTACCTTGGCAGCTACTTCAAGGAGCAATTGCAGTACACAAAGCTTTCCAGCTGGCTAGTACGATTTGACAGTAAGATCTTGTGTGAAATACTTAAGATGTTTTACATAAAGATATAGGTTACAACATATGACTAAAGCAATATTACCAAAATGTTTCTTTTAAAGAAATACACATTACCTCTTCTTTCCTGCACTGCAGACAGAATGAGTGGAGTTCAGTAGATTCCTACATTTGGGTGTGAAATTCATCTCACAGACCGAGACACCTTAATGTAGGCATCTGCAAAGGAGCACAGATGTCCTGTAACAGTCAATGCACATCCAGGGCTTTGTGCAGCTGAGCAGTAAGCGCCTCATTCCCCTTAAGGTGCTACAAGTACTGAAGTCCCAGAGGTACCTACATGGAGATAGCATCTATAACCCACGCTTTTCAGGAAGGGCCATCAGAGGTAAGGCAGCTAAAATGGCACCACACACCTGAAGTTTAAGTAACTCATTTGCACACTCCCGATTCACAGCACAGCTGATGACTTCCATCACGTCCTAAGTTGAAAGAGCTCAGCTGACGATGAGCAATGGGGAAATACTGGTCTACTTTATAATGCAACATACAGAGCGGGTGTGTTTTCTGAAATGAGATGTTCCTTCCAATAACATCTTTCTGACTTTTCCATAATGCCAGCTGTCCTTCCGACATTACATGTGATAGATGTTTCCAGGACCTCAGCTTTGCAGTGTTTTCTGGGATGCTTGCTAAAATCACTGTTCTTGATTTTGTTAACTCATTTTTGAACATATCCTTTTTTCAAAATATTCAGGTTCTTTGATCCCGGTCAATGTTTGATTCTAGTTACTTAAATTTTGATCGTATGGGATGTGTAAGTAGCTCTTCAGAGTACGTTGGGGAAAGCCTCTGAGTATAGATCACTCAGATGTCTAACAGAGACTTGGACTGGAAGGAGGGTAAATTTGCTGTTCACATCAATTTTCTGCCCTGTGTTATCAAACTATTGCAAAATCACAGCTTCCAGATCTGCTGTGTTTGGAGGATAATTTGATTGCTTGCGTAATTTGGATATACTGCTGGATGAGAATGCACAGTATAAATACGCCCTTAGAGGCAAATACACCTTCTTACAGCCACTGATAAATAATGCATGTCTCCTTCCTTTTCTAAAATGAAATGGAGGAAGCCAAAACTGAATAAAGTGCTATATTCTGGGACTTTACTGGAGCACAATATCAAATTGATTTTTCAGTTTAAAATTACTTACAATTCTTATAAGGAAGAAAATGAGAACAAAAGAGGGAGAAGTATTTGATTGTGTGACAAGAAAGTAATAAAAACGAAGATTTTTCTTTGGTTTGCAGGATAAGCCCAAAGAAGAGAAGAAGGATCCTCCCATAAGAGTAAGTACTCTTGTCATATACAAATTTGTGCTTTTGCCCACTTAAGCATATAAATACCATTACATAAAATATACTTACTTCTAGAACTATGGTTTTTGTATCAATATAGCAATGAGAATTCAGAAAAACATGTTCCTGTGGTATCTTTATGTGTAAACATAATACATCCCTTCTGGATGGGGTAGCTTACACTAGGCAGAATTTTCCCTGCATTTCACAAAAGTTCATACGTTCCATTTATCACACAAACAGGTTTTGCCTAAGACAGATGTGACATTTTGCTTAATAAAAATTGGAAACGTTCCCTTTCTCATATCTGTTGGTGGAAAAATACCCCTGTAGTTCAGAATAGCTAGACAGAGGGAACGCCGAGATCTTCAAAACCTGTGGAAGTTAATACACACTGCCAGTCTTCCCCTGACCAACGAGCGGTCCTCTCAGCCCTGGAAGCATCTTAGGCCTGGCAGATTCCAGACTTTGTATAAAAGTATCATGAGGCCAGACGATACAGTTCTGTTATTGGATTGTCTCAAAGACATTAAGTCTGTTTAGCAAAGACAGACACCATCCAGGGAATATTTGCATGATTAATCCCTGTAAAGGTTGTAAGGTTGTAAGGTGAATTTACAGGGTACTTTCCCAGTTTCAGCTTTCTGTCCTTCTGGGTTTTTTTAGGATCCATAAACAAGAACAGGGAAAAAAGTGTCCTTAAAGCATAATAAAATAAATTAAAGACCTAATAAATTTCAAAATCCAGAAAGATTCGGTGGCAGGATGAACTAATTTATCGTGGTTTTAAATTTGGGGAGAAGAACATTTAGCTAGTACATACCTACAAAATCATACAAATTAGTTTTTTATAGAAACTGTATCAGGAAATTAAACTCCAATTTTTATCAGTATTTGCCTATGGGGTGAAATGCACAGTCTGATGCTTTGATTTTAGGTAAGGAATGACAGATACGAATTCCAAAATTACAATGAGAAAAAAAAATACATTGTGAAAATCAGAGCACGTGGAAGATACTGTGCCATAAGCTCAAACTGGGGGGAATGGAGCGAACCCATCGAGTTTGGTAAGACTGTGAAATATTATTTTAATATAGATTTTTTTTTTCAGTATTACCATGTTTGCCTCCCTTTCTTCCTCACACTCACAGATACAAATAAAATCTTAATTCTTACTCAAAGACATGGAAGGAACTGGGTGGAAATTATTCATGTGGAGAAGGAGCTCCACTACTACGGCAAGGGAAGCTGATACCAGCCTTTGATTAGGTGGGATGATGAAGGCAGCAGTTACTCAGATGCCAGGGCTACAGGAACAGGCTGGATAGACCCAGTCTTGTCTTTGGTCCCAAGTGCTGAGGCTGCCTTTCATTCTGCATCTTCCTTTTCACCCTTTCCTCAACACTCTTTTTACAGTTCCACCACTTCTGCTCTGTTATTTGTTCTCTGACTCTGTTTCTTCTTCTCCTTTTCTGGATTTTTTTTTTTTTAATTCTCTACATTTTAAATGTTTGAAATGGTTTAAAATGCGTCAAGTGAACTTTTTTACAAGGTTCTGTAAGAGGTCAAGTTGAAGTCCTTCAGATAATTAGGTGAAATTTGCGTTCATTACCAACAGTCACAAAGGTAGCTTTTTGGCATGCTAAGATATTTCTCTCTCTTGGATGTTTCAGGTCGAGGGAAAGATTACTTTGTTTTTGTGATTTTATTTCTGATAGCACTTGGAACAATCTCAGTGACACTGCTCCAATATTGTCTTTTCAAAAGGTAAATCAACCTTATTGATGTAGAAACTATTGACTGAGTATTATTTCTATGAAACACATCCTTCCTATCTCCTACCTTCCTACCTACAAACTTAAATAATCTGATTATCAATGTCATGAAGTATTATTACCAGTATTGTCATGGATGTCACTTTGGCATGCAAAATCACTACAAGTGAAAAAGGGGGAAAGGATATTAAAGTTAGTAAGTGATTGATTCCACCAGATCCTGCAAAAACATTTCTGTTCTTACTTTTAAGCATTTAACATCCACATCACTTTGAAGCCATTGCCTTCATAGAGTGCCAGACAGGAGGGAATCGGGACAAACAAACATGTCATTATTTTGATAAAACTTCTCATTTAGTGGTGGAAGAAAGTTATGTCATGTGATTTATTGAAAGTCATTGTTTAATAAAGTATTTACTGTGACTCTGGTTACAAAATAAATTTTAATTACCCCAGTGATAAGTGTACTAATAGGTACCCTTCAGTCTACGCTCAATATAATCTACTTCTCACTTAGTGATTTGTAGAGCAATAGCTATTCAATCTTGAAGGTAAAAAATGTCCTCAAGGTACAACACAAAATGTTTATGTTAAGTTATATTACCAGTATTTTTAATTTCTTGACAATCCAATTTTCTACCCAAAGGTATTGCAGTTTCAGGAACATATTTTCTCCCATACCACAACCAAGAGACAAATTTAATGCATCAACTAATGAAGATATCCAGGTATGCTTTCTTTTCAATTCAGTCAAATTTATTAACTATAAACTATGACAGGCCAAAGACTAGAAGAACTGGCATATAAAGATGAGCGTTAAATATGGTCCATTAAAAACTAATTCACTTTCATGCAAAGCATGCTGTTTTGAAACCAGAAATGCTCTATGCCAGTGCTGAGACTAGTGATTATCCTACACGTATTTGCAGCCATATTTTAAGACCAGAGTTATCACTTTTACTGAGACTGGTAATTTCTGCATGTACCAGTTTTTATAGGTTGAGTTCACACTTTGAAAATAACCTAAGTGAGGAAGCATTTTCCATTACCATTTTCAAATATCACCAATCATAATACAATGTGAATATATGTAAGTCTGACCTGTACCCTTGTAAAAATCCTGTTGCATTGAATCATGAAAATCAACAGGGCTGGAAAGTCTCAACAGTTTAACTAGCCTTCCTCTTTGCTTCAGCATAGGATTAGCTACGACAGTTTCAATGTTATGTGCAAATTGTGTTTGACTGATATTCTGTAGCATCCCTCTGCAGTCTATTCTAACGTTTAATTATCCTTAATTTTGAAAGCTTTTTTAATAGCCTGTTTTACTGCACTTAAAATCCATTATTTCTTATCCTTATTCCTTTCCTGTCTACAGTATCTTACGCACTTGCACACTGTCAACAGCAACTAACTCTTCCAGTCTTCCTTCACATGTCATGACAACCAGGCTTCAAACCATTGATGCTTCTCTTCTAATTCATCCATTTGAACAGTGTTTTGCACAGTGTCTGCATAGCAAGGGAATGCTTTGTATCAGCTGGCTGAAGTAAAGATGTACTTTAAATCAATAAATCAGACTAGTTGTTTATTGCCTACGTGTCAGTGGGCAACACTACCCTTTCCAATGAGGCTTTCAAAAGTGACACAGAAATTTTCCTTCAATAAAGTATCCTCGAAGCTATTACTACTAAAACTCTCTAGTTTATATAGTTTATACCAGCACATTGTCCTAACTTACTTGTCTTTGATCCTACCATCTTTGGCTTTACCAGAAGACAGGTAGCGATGTAACTTGGATGACTTTCCTCATATACCTTAAGTCATAAATACCTGATAGCTCACTTCATATCAGGCTGCCAGAGCTAAGGCTACAGAGCAGCAGCAGTCCACAGTCCATCATCTTATTAAATAGTAATTGCCAGTAAAGTAGCAAGCAGTCCTTCAAAAATTGCAGACTCTCCGGATTGCTTGTTTTTACAAAACTTGAGCGGCTTCCAAATTCCTGTGCATACACTACCAGAACCACTCAAATCACCCCGCTACAACCCAGAAGCCTTTGTGGATGTGGTTTTGTAGACGGTGGCACAGGCACTTCCACGCAAGCAGCAACTTAGCAGCAGTAACTGTCGGAGTTCAAGTGAAGCCCTCAGCTCAGGTTGCCTCATACCTGCCAACAGGCACCATGAAGATAATTTGTAAGTCTCTGACATGTCTAAACAGTTTCTAGACTCTTCTTTGCCTATTTTAATCTCATCTTAAAGCCTAGTTCCATTTTACCTCTTCTCTCCACGCTCAGGTATCTTTAACACTGATTGAATGCTGTAACTCTTCAAAGCAGGTAATAAGAGCACAAATAGGTTATCTCAGAAGAGCTCTCCTTCTCCACTGAATACCAGGACTATCTTCTCCTGGCATTTAGTGCTAATATATTTAGGAGTTATTTTGAAACCTGTAATGTCCTTTGCTAATCACACCTTTTTAAAACTTGTGTTTCCTCATTTTATCCCCACTTACTTGACGACCTTTCACATTTTCTCATTATTTGTCCTGTTTCACAATACAACTTTTCCTTAGATCACTGAAAAACCTCATTATTTACCACCTTAACCTTTCTGTACCAAGTTTGCACTTGTATCCTTAACACTCATGATAAAGAACTGCCAGTTTTCCTATTTGCTGTGGCTAAGATCCTACCAACCAATTCACTCAGTACATCAGACACCTTGCATTCCTCTAATCCATTTTGTTTTACTCATCTTCCTTCACTTTTTGGTCATTCTCACCCCAAATGCCTTCCTCACCCAGAACTATACTTTAATGCTTTGTTTTTGCTTTCCTGAATTAAATACATTCCAAGAACTTGCAAGACACAGTCTGTGTGCAGATGCATTGTTTTCCTTGGAGAATGGCCGAGTAGCACAAAATGCCATGACCACAGAGCCCTGTAGTGCTTACCAATCCCACAGAATTCCTAGACAAAACTCCCCACCAAGACATCCAGGTTTAATGTTCTGTAACATTCCCTCAATATTATAGCAAGCTTGCTTTTTTTTTTTTTCCTCTTTCTCC
>VYZV01020782.1:1424-15339 GCA_013401275.1 Pandion haliaetus
TGCTCTACCCCTATATTTTATTTTCCAATACAGATCTGTTGGAGTAGATTTTTAAAAACAATTCCAGTATTCTAGCATTTTAACAGGCATCTTAAGCTCCAACCATCTGTCACCATTATTTCAGCATTATTATTGCTTCTTTTTAGCATTCAGTTTTCTGTTGTTTTCATTATATGTATGATTTCTGTAAATGAAGCTAGAGAGCCCTAGCTGTAACTTTACTGTGACACATCAGGTAGATCTCTTGCCCATATGATTCAGTCTAAAGGCAAAATACACATATATTTAGGTAATAAAGCATAGCTATGATGTTTATTTGTTCAACCAATAATTTTTATTCATTTAGTCAGGATTTGTAGCATATGCGTATTTCCAATTAAAATAAAGCCTTAGCTTTCAAATTAAAAAAATAATGCTATAGTTGTATTGATACTTAACAATTCATAGCATAATTTTAACAGTCCTAAATTGTATAATTTTTTTTTCATTTACATGATTTTGTTACTTCTGCCCTTCCATTTCCTCTGTGCCCACGATTATTCTGTCTAGTAACTCTACAGATGTCACTGACTCCAAAACTGCTTGATTCGCATGAGAACAAGGCTGAACCCCTTGATCTGCCGATGGAGCAGCAAGAGCCAGCACGTTCTGAATCTGGACAAACTTCACCAGAAGTTCACAGGACACCCACTTTGGCCTTGCCAGTTCCCAAAAGTCCTAGTCAGACCTTCATGGCATTTCCCAGATCTCCTAGTTTTATAAGCCCCATGAAGTCCCCAAGTCAGTACTTCCAGATATGTTATTAATCCCTGCTTCTCTCCCCCCAAAAAAATTTCTTACCAGTTCAACACATTACTTTTAGTATTTCTTCTAGAAATGTTTACTTCTGTCAGCCAATTCAGTTTTTGTAGCTTCTCTCCTGTATGTCATTTTCCTTTCTTTTAATGTGCTGTCAATGGTGTCATTCCTTTTTCAATGTTTAGTAAGTCTTAAAGCACATATCTTTTCTGCATGTACATCAGCATGATTCCTTTTACTAATTGTTTGTGTTCCTTATTTCGAATGTATCTCTAACACTGTTTCAAGTGTAAAGCATATCTTTACACTGAGATGCAAAGAACGCAACTGAGTGTTGGAAAATACTTTAGATGCTGATGCTCAACTGTAAATATTGATTAAAAAATAAAATTAATTTTAAGTGGCATTTCTGCGTTAATTGTAATCTTTGATGTTTTCCCCTTCATTTTTAACATTTAAAAAATGTAATACTGTAATGTTATTTTTCCACAAAAAAGGTTTCTATTTCAGTCCTTTCAGTTTTGTCGTTCTTCATGACATTGTTTAGTTCTAAATCTGCTGCTCAAAATATTTAGAGGAAAAAGAGACTTTGTTTGTTTAAAAAAAACTCTGCCTAGTGATTATGATTTAGGAAAAAAACCCAAAACCCTGCTTAATTTCTAAGTTTGAGACTGCATGTCATTCTGTAACTGTAATGCACCAAACTGTTAAGTGGGAAGGGATGGAGGAGTGCTGGAGTTCTCTACTGATGTTTTTTTTTGTGTAACATTAAACATTTCTGACCTTTTGTAGAGGAAGGATACGTAAAAATGTTTCTTCGTGGACGTCCTGTTACCATGTACATGCCCAAAGAGCAAGTGGAATCTTACAATCTGGAAGCAAAAGTAGAACTACCAGCGAAGAGGCTTAAACTGGAATGGGTGTATCCTTTCTGTGCTAGAGCACTACTGGAAATCAATCGTTTCTTAATGATTTGTTTTAAATAATTTTTTGAGCTAAAGTATAGCAAAATTAAGATCATAGGGTTCATTTCATTAGTGAAACGACATTCCATTGAAAATAGGTCTTAATTTCTTGAGGCTGCTGTTCTGCACCTTGTGAAGTACTCCATGGCAGCTTAAGAGAGATTTTGCTTAAATGTTGCCTGAACGTTGAGTCTGAAGCATGCTAATTAGCTAAAGATTAAACTAGGCATATTGTAAGAATGTAGTGAGCTGTGATTATTAATTATAGTATTCATAAAACAAGCTTAGGGTTTTTTGCTGATTCTCAGCAATAATTTATAATTTTAAACTGTGTTTTATAAAATGTGCACTGTTGTCCTTTAGAGGATGCTATCATCAACTTCAGTACTCGAATAAACCCAGAATTGAATAGCACATTGCAACTGATAGGTGCTTAGCAATAAAATTCATAAGATATCATATATAAAATAAAGTTTGAATTTGGATTTTAAACTGTGTTAAGCACCATAAATAGCAAACAACCAGAATTTTCCACTAACTTATGTGAGTGGGCAGAATTACAGAATTCTAACTTGAAGGAAATCAGGGTTTCATTACATACAGAAATTTTCACATTTCACTTTTAAATATGATGAGAAAATATATTCTTTATTGAAAAAAAAATGACATTTCATTTTTGTATAATCTCAGTATATGTAATAGATGATTTAAGATAAAATCTAAACACAAGATCTGAGTCTACTTGTAATATCCGCTATCTTTAGAGAGATGAAGTCTTCATAAGGTTTTCTATTTTAAGAAAAAGACTTTTTTTTGGTCCCAAACAGTGCAAATAGGAAGTTGCTTTGTCTTCATAAAAAAGACAACAGGCTTCATATAGTCTTTTTCGAAGTTGTATAAATAGAACTGCATGTGGTTTCAGAATACACATAGAGAGTTTCCAAAAGTCCCATTGTATTCACAAGAGATTAATGACAGATTTAGTAACGATTCTTATTATTCCTGTTGCAGCTGAGCCTGTGGGTTCTACCCCACTCTGCTGGAACTGCATAGATAATACATACAGAAATAACTGAAGATGAGTTTAAAAATTCCACAAAGTTAATAAAAGACCTGAAATTAGAGTGATAAATAACTGCTTGCAGCATTTTACAATCTAATTGTTGTACAGGCTCTCACCATATATCACAATTGAATGCTGTCTTTTTACACTTGTAAGGTGCCCCTTGCTTAGGGGGCCTAAGGATGGTACAGGAGAAGGTGTTAGGATGTTTACTGAAACAACAAAAAACCCACCCACAAAACAAAACAGATTGTCATTAGCAGTGTGTAGGTGGAAGCTGAAGATAATATTTCAGACTATTATAAGAAATTATAATTAGAGTAGGTCATGATTTCACTCTCCTTAGTTTCTCACTTAAGCTTACTTAAATGATTGAATGTTTGCCAGATGGAGTATTATTTTTAGTTTGAATATTTGTATGTCCTTCCAGGTGTGTGTCTGTATATGCAGCAGAATGCTATATATAAAGTTTGTCTGTGAATAAAAAAGGTATGAATTAATAAAGTGATCTAACTAACCCTAAATGGTTCCTGATGAGGATGCATATTTTTCAAAAAATACTGTGCTAACTTTTTCAGATTTTAATTTCTTTGCTGTTAAACCCAATCATGACATCCATACTTAAAAGTTACACCAATGACTAGGTATATGAAAGACTTTTTTAAAAGAAAAAAAAAAAGAGAGAGAGAGAGAAGATAATGCCCAATGTACAGACTGTAATGATGAGAAGAAAAGCTGGGAGCAGGAGAGCAGGAGCATAGAATAATTTAAAGAGAAAGACAAAGACAGCAGAAAACCAACCAGTGTTGCAGGCATTCATTCCCATTAAGCTGGAGAAGCTGAGTTGTTTGATTGGAGGGTAACAGAGCTGGAGTAGGAGAAAACATCTTTGTAGTGGACAAATCAGCCTGGCTGTGGGATTACAGCCAGAAATGCTTTCTAAAGAAGATATTGCAGGTGAGACAGACAAATGGAAAGGGCAAAGCAGCCTATGATGAGAAACAGAAGGAAGAAAATCTAATGTGTGTAGATTTCAGGGTATACCTGAACCATAAAGGGGTTTTACAGTTGTGTTAGCAGGTATCTGGGTAAGCCAAAAAATCAGATATATTCAGACAGGAAGAAATAAAAATGCTGAGTGATGAAGCATGAGGGAGGGCTAGAGCGGAGGTGGTAAAACCTGAGCAAGAAATCAGCACTAGGGACATCAGAGAGGGAGTGGTGGTCTGCACAGATCTGTTTGAGACCAGCTCACTTGGCAAGCAGGAGGTTTGAAACAAAAGCTGCAGGCCAAGTGAAAAGAAAAGGTCAAGATAACATTCCCTGAAGTGCCAACTCTCTAAATCCGAGTTGAAGCTGCCGAATCCGAGTGTGGGAAACAGTGAGGAGAAGGAGAGATCAACCCCAGGAGTTTACATCTGAGAAAAAAGGCTGATAGAAAGAAACTGAGTGTTTGACAACAGCAATCATGTGAACAGTTGAATGAAGCATTGTTCCCCACAGGAAGAATCATAAAGAAAGGAGATTTTCCCTAAGAATGTAATCTTTCCCATTTAATAGCTATTTTTTTGCACAGAGATTTGTTCCTTATGAATGTCTGTATAATGCTTTTACTTCACTTTTTTAGAAAGTTAAATTCCTTACACTAACTTCAACTGCTAGTTCATTATAAACTTTATTATACATTGTTGAACTAGGGAGGTTTTATGTTGGCTTCAGTTGTTAATGGTATCTGGCCTTACAGAGAAAAATAAATACAAACAAATAAAGCATTGTCCAGCAATCTGTAGTGGTTACTCTAATCTTTACAGACAGATTCAAAATTGATAGTAAATGCTTTGTAATTTGAAGATACTGATTGTTTTCATGTCTTCAAATTTTAATGTCTCAAGCTTGAAGGAACTTTGGCTGAATTATTTCAGTTTGGGAGTCCAAAAGCTGTATTTTTGAATGCACGTTTTGATGGTTGTATATGCAGCACTACTTCTATTGCATTTATTAGGAAAAATCAGCAAGCTGTTACTTAAATTCCTATTTGAGAAGTAAGGTAACTATTGACCTTACTTCTTGAATAATGTTAACTGGAGTATTTTAGTTTGACTGGCTTATCATTGACCATCGAGAATAGTGCACAAGTTTCTTTTTAATATCATATAATAGGGGTTTCAGTACCTCTGCATATATTTATCACAGCCAGTTTCTCCTTATTGACTGCATTAGAATGCACTTCTGTTTTGCCAAGATTCTGCCAGTGCTGTTTCTTTCTGTTCCCATAAAAAAGGAAAGCCAAAATAGTTGTAGTCCCTAATGACTCTTCAGAAGAATAAAACTACATAATTTGGCTGAATTGACATTTGGTCTAAATGAGATTATTTCTGGATTAATTAGAGTTATTTAATTAGATTAATTTTAGATTAGTGTTGATATGACTAGCATCAGAATCTGGGCCACTGTCTCTTAAATACTACAAAAATAAATTGGGGTGGATGATGTAACCCTTTTAAGGTTTCATATCCATCTAGCTGGTAACGCCCAGAATAATGAAATCAATCAACCTGCACACAGGATAATGCAATCAATCCTAATGTAATGCAGGGAGATGTACTGAATGACTTATTAGTGTTTCCATCAAGTCTAAATTTTTATTTTAATTAGTCAAGCAGTGTAAACAGTAAATACACTTGGGAAAGAATTAATATTGCCTTAGTCTGGTATTTAGCAAATTCCAGAGGATACTAAAGGGCTAGTATGTCCATAAATTCCCATCTTCTTTGCCATGTATTTTTCTGCAGGATATGTAGGTTTTCAGTAACTCAGTGTGTGAAATGCTTTAGCTGTCTACTGTAGTAAGGGAGGGAGTTCTGAAGGCTTTCAAGTGATAAAGCTGTGCTCAAGCCAAGAGATGCCAACTTCAGGAAAAAGAGGGGCAGAAAATCCATTTCGTTTTTCCTTATTTTTAACATTCTTAATTGGTAGATAATGTTATTGTAGCTTGACCAACGTGCTAGCTATGGTTATAGGGGTCGGGACTGTCGCAGTAATCTCTATCTTCTTCCAACGGGCGAAACTGTGTATTTCATCGCATCGGTAGTTGTGTTATTCAATGTTGAAGAGCAACTTCAGAGACATTACACTGGTCATAATGATGATGTGAAGTGGTAAGTCACCTAATAACCCTTCTTTTTTCTTCATAAAACAATATTTGGGACATAATGTTTTGTTCTTTTAATAGAGTTTTGAAAATTCAAGTAATGAAAATTCTAAGCCATGCATAGGTTGGATCCTTATGCCTGACAATGTCTTTGCACAATCAGATGAAGGTCTAACTGTAGTCAGGATAAGGATGTCAAATGTCTGTTATAGCTCTATCTAGTCAGCACATGAAGCAACTGCTGTCAGGGTGCGATGGCACAGACCTGAGGATATCCAAATATGTCCCTAACAGAGCCTGGGTTTGCTTGTGAAACCTGCCTTGAAGTCTGTGCTGCCGTATGTGCTGTGCTACCTAGTTTGGATGTGTCTACATGCAGTTGCTGTACTGATGTTCTCCACGTTTCTGCTTTTTTCTCTCAGTTGCTAACTATTTCTCCTTGTATTTAGTTGATAAAATTTATTTTCCATAACTAATATACTTTTTACATTGTGAATACAGAAAAGTAGAAATCTGGCATAATCTATAGATCTACTCATTTTCATTACTCTGTTTTTAGGATGGTTTAACATTAACTTCTTCTTTAGACTCTTCTCCTCCCCCTTTTTATGTAGGATTGAATTATTAATCTTTACCTGGGTCTGGGTGCCAGATATCGGTCCTTTAGGCTCAATCTAACCAACAGAACAGTTTTAATGTCATCTGTGGTCTTCCTGGTAGTCTTCAGGCATATCTACATCATGGCAGATACCCTGTGAAGTAGTCCTGAGCAGCCTGGTTTGTCCGCTGCCATGCAGGCATGCCAGCTTGGGCTTCAAAGTGATTTAGCTGTGTTGAAGCTTAGAGGATACTAAGTATCAGGAAATACCAGTATCATTAAATTGAAATCTAAAGAAACATGTGGTTTATCTTGACAGTATCTGTCTGCTTGCAGCGTGTAGCTGAAAAAGAGCACCCAGATTATCTGAAGTGCCCTAATGTATGAAGTGAGTTTGACATCCCTTCTTTAGATTAAGCATTATGAAACACCTGTTGTCCCTCATAGTTGTTACCAAATCTGGTTGCATTGTGAGCATGTTTCATAAAATTGAATTATTTGTATAATCTGGTTGTTCTACAAGGAGATTTTTAACTTGGACCTGTTCCATCTCATTTCTTTCTTTCAAATTTTCTGACTTGTAGATACTTTAAAGCTTTCAGGTTTATTGGAAAGAGGATACCTTTCTGCATTATAAAGCTGAATGAATTATTGCCACTGTTAGTTTTGCAGGGTACTTCACCTCTAGAACCATATGCAAAGCAGCTGCAGTAACAAAAGAATTGAGAGGATATAGGACAAAAGTAGGCTGTCCTCCAGGCTTTAAAACAAATTTTAGATTGCTTTTTCTTAGAGACATCAGTTAACATTGATCAGAGTTTTTAAAATCTCAGTTTTAATTTTAGAATCAAACATCCTAATTTCTGTATCCTGTTCTTACTTACTAGAGGACTTCTCTTACTTTTTGAAAAGTATTAGAGAGAAGCTGGTATCTCCCTATAAAAGTCACTGAATATCTGGTCAATATAGTCTGAAGAGCAATATTTGAGTGGATACATATGTTGCTCTGGAGGGTTGTCACTAGACAGCGTTGACTATACTGACCAGATCTGTGCAACCTCTGATTAGAAATAACTGAAGTCAAGTAACTTGCTCAAATTGTAAACTCCTTATACACTGCAGTCATTTAAATCTAGGTGAGATGAATCCCAACATGAGTGAGACTGGGGCTTGTTTGATACTTGCTAAAATCAGGCCATTTATTACAAGCTCATGTAAAAGTTTGATGAAATAGATAATAAATAGCTTTAAGTTTGACTTCTCTTTCTTTTCTTTTTTAGCCTGGCCGTCCATCCTGATAGGATCACTATAGCAACAGGTCAAGTTGCAGGGACATCCAAGGATGGAAAAGTGAGTGACCCCTTTGCTGATGTATAGTTGCTTATGTTTCACAATAATATGTTACTAAGAAGATACATGCTACATTCTTTCCACGTTGCAGTTAAATTGGTCTTACATTTTAGGACATTTAGGAATGCAAGCAAAACTTAATTTGAGAGTGCCTATTGCACACTATCAAAATTACCCAGTTCCATTATCAAGCGTGGTCAGTGGTTTCTGGTTCCATTACTTATGCAGACTGAAGGTAAATTTGGAGCTGGTCTCCAAAAGAGACATGGAAGGATGAGGCTACAAAGGAGACCTGACAGGGCAGATGGATGCAGGGAAAAGGTGGAGAAGCAGCAGAGGTTAAATTGTACAGTATGCAACTTCCTTTCTGACCACAGCTACCAAAACCAAAGTACAAATAAAGAATGGCTTTCGGTTGTTTGCTGGAAAAAATAAATGCTTACTCTTGCCATCATCTAGGCAAGAATAATTTTCTCTCTATTATTACCTGTATTATCGTAAAGCTTAGCTGTAGGCTAGGAATTTATTTGAACACAGTAAGATGAACATTGCTCCAAAGAGCTAAGACAAGTGAGAAAGAATGAGCGCAAGCAGAGGCAGGAAAAGCATGATGAAAAAGTTACTCATCAGAGTATGCAGCTGATGTCACAGCCAAAGTATTGTGAAGTTTTTGGTAGATGTCAAAGAAAAATTTTGGGATAAAAATGAATTATCAATATGCTAAGTACTTTAAATGAGGAAAACAAAATCCCAGTTATACAATATAACGTTTATGTAAAGATAACTTAGCTGAGTAACATAAACTATTAGTTTTTATTGTGTGTTGGAAAAATGTCTGGTATTTATTGTTTTAACTTCATAAATACAATTACTTACCAATGTATTTGTGAAATAAAATCTAAAGGTTTGATGTCTATGCTTGAGGGGAATGTGGTATATAGGTAAGCTTATATAAAAGCCATTTATATAACTGAGGTACTGGGATGGCCTTGATTTTTTTTTTTTTAATATATTTATTTATGTTAAAGGACAGTTTCACTACTTATAAGCAGGAAAGACTGATGGCTGTTGCTTTTTTTTTTTCTGATATTGTAATAAAACATGTTCTTTTCATTTGAAAGGGCAGGGAAAAAAGGGGAAATAAAACATGGCCCTTGTTTTCCTGCAAAGGTTGCTGCTGCTGTGTTAAACCCCTACCTATTTTTAAAATAAACCTTGATCAGCAAGTACTTCCTGGGATTGCCCTCTAGTGGGCTTGAGAAGCAGTTCTGTCTCCACGGGGTTGAGCCTGTGCAGGGGAGGTTCAGTGGTGCAGAAATCCAAGGCAGAGGGGAGGGAGGGGGAATGCGTAGCTTTCATAGGGAGTTGATCTCGGGCCATTATGTATTCCTTGAATTTTATGTACAAAAAGCAATCTAGTTCCGATTACAGTTGTAAAAAAGAGTCTGAAGATACAGACCATACTTTTCCATGGCCATTTTCATGACATTGAAATTAATTACATTTTAGAAATTCTTAAGCTACTTTTTGCACTTGCTGTGTGACGTTGACCAGAGTTATCTCAGTTGCTACAGTTCAAACTGATGATCCTGGTCTTACAAGGTCCCAGGTCACAAGGTTATCAACAATTTTCACTTAATGAAGAATGACACAGTGCCCATTAACTTCGGTAAACTAACTGAGATCAGCGAGACCTGCCACACTGTCTGCTCTGGATAGTCAGTCGCAGATATTGGTCCTAGGCACAGTAATCGGCAAATCATTTCTAGTGTATCTGTGCTTACATGGGTGACTAGAGAAACTCTGATAATTTTCGCACCTTAAATTGTGATAAAATGGGGTTTTTTGGATGCATTCTCATTTTTTAAAATCCTGGTGTTTTTTTCCACTATTGCCACAGCTGTTTTTTCTGTGTCTGTTTTATAGCAATTGCCACCACATGTGCGTGTCTGGGATTCTGTAACTCTGAATACACTGCATGTCATCGGAATGGGTTTTTTTGACCGAGCTGTCACTTGCATTGCTTTTTCTAAATCTGTAAGTAAAGTAAATGAATAGTCATATTAAGAATGTTCTCTGAACAGGTCTTTGAAGTCTTTCAGATTTAGCTTCCTTGACCAAAATAAACTTCCAAGCTGTCTTTTCTCTCAGCTTCCTCTTTAGAGGAGGAATGCTTACAAACAAGTTGTTTCCAACAGTTTATGTTGCTATTAAAGTTAGCAATGTCTCAGCAGTCTCAGAGGTCTACTGTATGCTTACCATAAAATGCAATTAATTTCTTCAGGGACAAGCAGTTGCCCAAGTACTTGTGTTCTTGAAATTTCAGTGTCCTTACTTCTTCTCTTTAGTCATCCTACTGTGTTTCTCCCTACATAAGGAAGTTACTCTCTCTGCATGATTAAAGACCTTTACAACAGCCTGTACCACTGATTTTGGATTTAAAAAATGGGAGCTCCCATAGGAGAAGCAAAATCTTTGGCTTGAAAGCAGCAAAGGCATCTGGATAAAGGATTGTAAAGAATTAGAATCCTGTTGTTAGCCTCTTGGCACCATCCTTTGAACTCAAGTCTATCAGGGAGGTAAAAAAGGATGACATAGGCAGTGTTCAAGTCCCATATAAAAACATGAGTCTGTAACCTGACACGCGCAAGTCTAAAAACTCTGTGTAGAACAGAATCTGTAAGCCATGTATGTGGTGGTGTGTGCTTGTCTTGACAGCATTTTTAAAAAGGAGAGGACTAAATGGTGTATTTCCTAGGCAAAATGTACTTCAGTTTCCACAAATATTTGAAACCTATTGATGACATATTTTATAGAAAGTAGAAAAGAGAGGAATGAATTGGGAGAGCTGGTTAAGAATACAAAGGTCAAAGCCAATGTGGTTCAAGATCAGCTTTGAAGGATAAATAAAAAGGAATAGCAAGCAAATACTCTATAAATATCTCCCTGGAGGAAGAAATAGGTACTTAATAACGGAGGATCACCAGAGAAAGCAAGTGTTTAATATGTTTGCTTTATGCTGTGATTTCAGTCATAGCTTAGCCTCGTTCTAAGCATCACTTCCCATTCCATAGCAGTACTGCTTATCTTATTTTAGACAGCCCTCTCTTCAGGCTAGCTACTCAGTCCTGTCTCTGTCCCACCTCTTGAGTTGCCTTGGTGCGGCTATTTTTGTAGCTGTGTCTGAGGTGTGTATTAGGGGCCTGATGCATCAGGAAAACAACCAAGCAACCTCATATATAAACAAAACAGAGTTTGCTTGGGTCTTCTTTTCCCCCCAAAATCGATCTGTTCCCCAAACAGGCTCACTCTGTGGTAGCCCAAACTTTTGCAGAGTCTCAGCTCAAGAGGCAGCAACAAGTGGCTGTGCTACAGGTGGCAGAGGCAGGACTGTTTGTGTCAGTGTTGCTGCCAAAGGAGTGCTTGTGTAACCACAGGCTCAGTCTGTTTCAGCAAGCTTATCTGCAGTCAAAGCTAATGTAGCTAATGCCAGGAGCAACAGGATACAAAAATGATATTTGAATGGGTTGGAAAGCAATTGGACATTACTTGATGGTTTATTCCACTGTAGACATGCAGCTAGGAATGAACACCAAGGAAATTGGGAAAAATGGTCCAAAAAGTACCTTCCAGATAGCTACTGTTTGGAAAAAGATCTGATAATTGTACAGCAGTTCCCATATCTAGTGAGACTGATGTCGGTCAGCTCCCTTCAGTTCAGGTAGAGTCTCAGTTGGAGCTCCTTATCCAGTATTTGGATTCCCACATCAGAAAAATGAGTACCACCTGGAGAAGGTCTAGGAAATATGATACATGAAGAAAGACTAAAGGAATTAGGGCCATTAAGATTAGAAAGATTGATAGAAGACATAACTATAAAAAAGACACCTGTCAGGAGTAAGTTGTTCTCTAATTTCTTACTACGTTCCCTGATTTGAATCCATTATTCCTACACGAAGAGGAAAATTGGTCCCCATGTCCATAGCAGGTCTGAGAAGAAGTAATTGGTTTAAATTGTAAAGAAAGAAATTCAGTATAATTATCAGGAAAAGCTTTCTTAATAGAATAGATAATGATGTGTAGTTTGCCTTTGGAATTTCCATTACTGAATGTTTGAAAAGAGATACCTACCTCATTCCTGACAAAGTCTCTTCGTCTGCAGCTTGCAAGAGTTCCCTTTTCTAGATCCCTTTTTAGCCCTATTTTTCAATGACCCTATAAATTACTATATTTCATGGAGATCTATGGGATAACTGAAAGTATAACAGTTAAAGTGTAAATATGTATAAATATTTTCACCTACACATAAGTATTTAATTATTTTGAATATGTATTTATATGTTTCTCATGTTGGTTGGGCGATATATTAATATTTTCTATGTTTTGCCTCAGAATGGTGGAAGTAGCCTGTGCTCCGTGGATGACTCAAATGACCACGTGCTTTCTGTGTGGGACTGGCAGAAAGAAGAAAAGCTGGCAGATGTCAAGGTGTTGCAATAAGATATTTTGTACTGCTTGCTTGTATGTGGATCTGGATGTCTTGTCATAAAATGTCTTTCTATATTTAACTTCTTGTGCCTTTTTAACAATTTCACTTTATAAAAGGCAAAGAACATGAAGAAAGGGAGTATTTTCTCTCTGTTGAGATTATCCCAGTAGTTTGTTGGGTTTTTTTTTATTTTGCTATTGTTGTCATTCTAGAATTGATTAGAAAAGTCTAGGCAGCAATGATAGGAGCATGTGGAGAAATGAAATGTCTTAAACTAATCTTTTGTGTAGAACTTCTCATTATCTGACATGGTTTTGAAGGATAACTTTTGATGCTAACTTAAAAAAACAAATCTCTTGACTTCAGAGTGTTCTACCAAAGTATTCCAGACTACATTAATAAATGAATAGCTCAGAATTTTTCTTGTATCAGGAGTATAAGTTCATCTAACTTGAGAACCATTTCATACTGTTTTGTTTTCTTTGAATTTTAAATTTTGATACAATGTTTTTCTTTTTCCTTCCAAGTGCTCTAATGAGGCTGTATTTGCTGCAGATTTTCACCCTACTGATACAAATATAATAGTTACTTGTGGAAAATCACACCTTTATTTTTGGACACTAGAAGGGAATTCCCTTATTAAAAAGCAAGGACTATTTGAGGTAAAATAAAATATTTCCTTAATTTTATGTTTATAGTAATGGTACAGTCATACATAAGTAAGGGTTAATAAGGTTTGAGTAAATCAAAACAACTGATCATTATTAAATTTGAAATTTTGCGGAAACTCAGGTAGCATTCATGGTATGGCACAGAGGACTTTTCCACAGGTAAAACTTCCACAGTGAAGTTTTGAAATGCGAATACCATTTTGTTCCTTGCAGAGTGTTTTGTTCCTTCCTATATTTGCTGGTTTTTTTTTTTTATTTTGTTAGAGGAAAGACTTGCAGAACCCCATAAATTATGTGAATGTGAATATTCTTCCCTTTTCCTCTGTTCTACTCAGATACATACACATACGTAATTCAAATACAGATTGAGCTGGCCACTATTTGGTAAATAGCATTTTCATTTCATGGCCTTGATTTGGTTTTGTTCTTAAATATAGACTAAGCTCTACAGCTGTCTGCACAAATGAGGGATGTTTGTGGTGACTGCAGATAACTCCAATAAGGCCTATTTAACCTTTTGTGGAGTTGTGGCCCACAAGTATAGTCAAAACAACTACTTTGCAATGTCAATTTTTATACTTCATGTGAAATCAGGAGATAATGAGATAATGCATTTAAATTTTGTTATATTTTATTTTTCATTCATTTTTAAGTCCTAAGTTACTTGGGCAGATTTCTGCCTATGTTATGGCTCTGTCATTCTTGATGGTTGGTCCAGATGGAAAAGTGTGGTGGCCCTAGTTGAGAACAGTTCTTGGTTTGAGGGACAAAGAGGCCATACACACTGGTAGTCAACAAACATTGTAAATAATGTCCTTACAAGCTACTAG
>VYZV01020799.1:10990-59375 GCA_013401275.1 Pandion haliaetus
TCAGAACCTGTAATAATTTAGTAACAGGCTTTAATGTTTATAAAGACTTGTAAATCTATTACTCTTTTCCTCTCTAACTGTCTTGCCAAAACCTGTTTCTCCGGTGAGGTCTACAGACAAGTCCAAGTACAAGCACTAAATGGTACCTGGCAAAATTTGTGCTTATTATTTACCTAATCCCAAAACAATGATCGTAAATGTGCATGCACATATAGATATTGTAAATATGGAATTATCTTTCTCTTCCCTCATGCTTCTTTTATTGGTCTTTGGAGTCTTATTTATAGTCTTAACCATTTTCTGTGAATGGCTGAACTGACTAATTTCACCTCAGAGACAAATTGCATCATACCGATCTCACTACTCTGGTTCTGTATTGGCCTCACTCCACTGGCTTTAGTCTTCATTTAAAACTGATAAGAACGTGGCCACCACCAAGATACAATTTTCTGTGAAGAATGAGGTGCTTTTGGCCCTGCTGAAGTGTCCAGGGGTGCTGTGCTCTGAACAGAAACAAGATAGCTTCTGTGATTAAAGAAGAGGAGAGGAAGCAATGAAATTACATTTATAACTGCGCGAATTTGCTATTATTTTGAATCCTGCTTTTATGATGCAATCTAGGAACTGTCCAAAATCACATCTCGCGCTGGCCTCCAAACAGGACCCTGTTTGCACTCTGACAAGGCTGTTTCGTCTCTCGATATGTCATATTTTTCCTGTAAAAGTGGGACCAAGTCTGCCAAAACTCCTAGGGTTGCTCTAAAGCTTAATTAGTATCTGTGTGGCAATCTGAGATTCTTTTTACTTTCCTTTCTTCAGTAACATAAATCTAAAAGTGTTCTTTTATTTCCTTTCTCTCTTGTTTTTGTAGTCTATAATGTCTGCAACTTTTCAAGCCTTTAGTTCCTCCATAGTCCAGGTCTGTCCTGTGGATTCCTCTATCTATGCTGAAGTTCTCTTCCACTGTCTCCTGAATCTGTTACCCGTGTCATGCCACCTTTGACAGTTGAACTCTCCTCAAGATACTTCAGTCCCTTAAATGAAGCTATTTAGTGAGGTAGAACTCTTCCTCAGGTCAAGTGGCTTTTCAAACTTAAGAGTTTTCAGGAAGACCACGTATTTATTTGTGAAACTGGATGGATGCAAATTTCTGCCACTGCCACACAAGGCACAGCAAGAAAATCCTTTGATTCAAAGGAAGAGTGGATACATTTACATTATTTGGCTGATGCCCATACAAAACTAGTGTTGTTCATCTTACAGTTGCAATAACTTGGCATGAGAGTTGTTTCTAAACCTACTCTCTTTGCAATGTTTCATAGTTTGTACTGATCATAATCAAGGCCTTTGGTACCTGTTCCTCTAAAACTAGTACCTCATCTTCTGGTGAACACCCAATACTGTATTAGGCTTTTTTTAAAAAAAGGGTATACTTAGAGATGAATGCAGTGCGGACCTAACTGTGAAAGTGATTTAAAAAAAAAAATGCAATGAGCTGCTACTACCATATAAGTAACAAAGACGGAAGAGACGAGGAATGAGGAAACTTGTGACTAAGAGATCTTTGACGGGGGAAGGAAACAGGATGAAGTTAGGAAAAATGGGATAGAGAGGAGAGAGGGAGGGAGAGTGATGATTAATTTGGAGATCATATGGGAAGGAAGAGTGATCTAGAAAGGGGAAGGCAAAGGCGGGGAGTTTGGCAAGGAAGTGGGAGTGAAGCTTGTGAAGAGGGAGAGGGGAAAAAAAAACCTTATTTGCAAAACCCAGCAAATTCTGCTCTTAGATGAAAACAAGCCCAGCAAGAAGCATAATTTGGAATGTGAGCCCAGGGTGGTTTGACCTGGACTAGCTTTATGTCAGAGAACGGCTCAGAGTGCCCAGCTCATTACAAAAGGGAGTGTGAGAGATCACACACCGATCTCAATTTCCCCAAGGTTGTGGAGTTTTCAGATTAGAAGTCTGCCCAATTCAGTTTTTGTTTTAAAGTAGTATTTTGGTTTATTTGAATTTTAATTGAAAGAACATTAATATATTGAAAACAGTGGTGCCTCTATTTTATGTGTTGCTTATTTTTAACTCAAAAATTGCAAAACAGCAACCAGGCTCTAAAATATGTATTTCATTGGGAAAATAGATACGGACAATGATGACAGTTGCAATTCAGGCAGAAGTCAGTGTTTTAATCAGAGATAGGACACTTAATGTAAAGAGACACCTCCACCATGGTCTGCGGATTGAAATCACATTACCGTATCTTATCAACAATTGGCATTTTGAGTTTGTTTGCTAAATTTTATTTAGATGGGGAGGCAGCAAGCCCTGTCTCTGTCTTCATGGATTAGATTTGCAATCAGTCATCCCATTTTACATCACAGGTGATGGCAGTGGTGCAGCTAACAATGACTAGAAACCAGCACCTTTATAATTTGCCAGTACTACATTTTGTGGATTGATTCCTTCTGCAGTAAAAACTAATAGAAAAATTAAGTGCTCTGTAAAACTTGAGAAACTTGTGGAAAGCATTTGTTGTAAAGAAAGACCTCTTGCCACTCAGCAGGTAACTTTAGGTCACCTCCCAAAGAGAAGATCTTGAAGAGAAATGGGCAATGGAGGACAATTTCAAAATGTTATGTAGTGTTCAGTCATGATCCCACTCAAGCCAATGCCAAAAAAGCCTCCTTGATCTCAGCAAGAAAATAAGTGAACTCATAATTCCTTCTGAAATTAACAAAACTGTTTGGACTCAGACTTATGAATAATGAAAGTGGTTTATGTCTTTGCACAATGCCAACCATTTTTCTTTGTAAACTGTCAGTGGACAAATTAAGAGGATTTAATTATATGGAAAGGTTAGAAGAGTTATTCCAAGTATTTTTTGAGGTAGAGAAAGACAAATATTTGTACCAGTTTAATCATAAGTGTGAACATAACACTGGCTCAGATCCTCATGTGTGGATAGCAAGGCCTCTGCACTGGAAATAATAGTACTTGTGGAAGGAGCTGCTGGCCAGTGGTATAGCTTCATTTTGTTAATAGTGCTCCCTTGGTGAAGGTAAGCTTTCTTATAGAAGTGAGAGCAGATCTACTAGCATCAGTGCTCCCTACGTGCATCAGTGCAAGAGAGCGAGGTTAGCAATGAGTAACTATGTAATTGTTTAAAGTAACCCAGTTCACTCTGGCTGAAATAAGTTGGGGCTCACTTAGTCCTCCCAAGACATCAAAAGGAGGGACAGTTTCCAGCAGATGGGCAAAGACGAGCATCAGAGTTGGGGTCAGGGACAATAACCTCTCCTAATGGGACACACATGGATCAGGAAGAGGACATTGCTCTACAGACACGGTCATTCAGCTGGGGAGAAGTTTAAGTTACAGTGAGATTTTCTTAAGGCAGGAGTGTTGCTATGGGGTGCATTAATTCAACTCAATCAATCAAACTGAACACAAGGACTAAAAATACTAACTAAAAGTAAATATTTCCAATCAGAGTAAGTTTTAACAACCCATAACTTGAAAGTCATTTGGCTGATTTTCCTCAGGTTTTGCAAAAGTAACTAAAATACACCTGGCAAGCTTCAGACTTGAGCAGCTTTCCAGGCCAAAGTTATGATGATAGGATGGAAATAGGGTGCTATAATAGAAGCTAGCTTCAACCTTAACCACAGAGATGTTGCTGCCTCCCCTTAACATCGCCAAGCTATGCCAAAGCACACAGTAAGTGAATTAAAATCATCACATAAAGTGGAATGTTTGTAAAACTTTAGTCAAGGAATGTATTTATCTGTCATAGAAACATTAATCATAATACAGCTGTATCTCAAACCTTTTCTTCCCCAGACACAGAGACCAGCACAGTTTCCCAGAGGACTGACAATTTCTATGTGTGGTGCATCAGGAGGAAGGAAGGTCCAGCTGCATTCATCTCCTGGAATCCAGCATTTTCTGCGATCAATTTCTTGGCTCTCTCCTGAAGAGGAGGGTTTCATTTCAGAGGCTGTGAAAATTGGGTTTCCATGCAGGTAATGAAAAAAGATTTTTTTGAAGATGTTATAAGGAAAAGATTTGTATTTTTACAATGAAGAGTGATAGCCATAGTTGCATGTTCTCAAAAAAAGACATCAGCAGTTATTAGCTGTTCTTTCGGCTTTTCCATCAAAGTGAAGATTTTCTTACTTGACCAAATAATGAGGAAAGTGGCTAGTGGATGTATAATTAGCTTCCAGCTATGACTAACACAGCTCTACACAGCAGCGATGCTACAGTCCCTAATCTCCCTGCTGTCTCCTACAGGAGGAGGAAATGAGCTGGGCCATGGTCTCTGAACCTCATCCTCCCTCTGGTCAGGGACTCTGACAGACCCAGGGTGCAGAGCCTCAGGATGTTGAATTTATTGCTCCCATTTGCTTCAAGGCCTTTCCTAAGACTCAATTCCCTCACCCTGCAGTACAAGTGATAATAATATAAAGGTCTATGATTCACGATAAAGCACTGTATCTTGTTTAAGTTAAACAAGTACCTAAGTGCTCTGCTGAATTGGGGCCAGGGGCGGATTACTGAGAGAGCTGGGCAGTCTTCCCATCTCCAGCCAGTTCACCAAGTAGCGTCAGGATAATCATGGACTTGTTCTGGAGCTTAGTTTCCTGCACGTGTTTATCATAGGGTATCTATTCTGACTGGTAAAGACAGGGAGATAATGAGGGAGCACAAAAAACCTCTTCAGAACATCACGGAAGGGAAAAAGTGCTGTAGAGAAAACAGGCTTCTGCATTGGGTATATATTGCATGTTACGTTCTCCTAATGATTTTTCTTTAGTCTCTGGACTCTATTCAGTATTCCTGAAAAGCATCAGGTAGCTTATTAGCAGAGAGTCCACTTGTGCTTTAAATGGAAAGAGTGTAGTCTGAATCCCACAGAAACCAGTGGAAGAAGATCCAGCGCTGCACGCAACCAGCAGCCCAGAAGGGCTCAGGCTGTGTTGCCTTCAAGCAGCCTCATCATCCTGCCAGCACTAGCTTGCTGTAGGAGGTGAATCCTGCAGACTCTGTCCAGGCTGTTGCCTTCATGCCATACAGCAGCCTGAAAAATTAACTCAGCCCTCTTTGCAATGGCTTATTAAAAGGGGACTGGAACAAAGCCTTTGGCAGTCTCTGCCTAGCTTGTGCTGGGAGAATTTCCTCTGATCAGATATGGAGCTTTTAAGGCCGTTTTGCATTTCTCTGATTCCTGCCTGGCAGAAAGTGGCTAGAGAAGGGGCAAGGGTGTCACTGTGGAGAGCTTTTTATTGGTATGAGAGAGGCCTTGTTACCACATAATAATTTGCAAGAACAGACTTTTAATGCTTTTTCTACTCGGAAATTTGTATTGCATTTTGCAAAGTTAGAGCAAAACAGTATAGTGTATTGAATTGCAAGAGAGCTATCCTGAGTACATATGTTTACTGTATCTTTTGATACAGAGGAAATCAGCATAATAAATCTTTAGTAAGAATAGATTGTGCCAGAATATTAGTTTTGTAGCATAACAAACAGGAAAATATAAACATGCCAATCCATCCTATGCAAGAGAAGAGCTGAGGTAAGGTACTCTCCTGATTAACAGCTGCTAGCTGATGTTATAAGCACAATTGTAGAGATCTTAATATTACGTTACAGCATTGTTTGTGAAACCAGAAAATGCCAATGTTACTTTTTGTGGATTTTGAGCTACAGTTCTGAAAGAAAATAAGCTCTTTTTTCTTTCTAATAAGCAGCCATATTTTGTTTATCCATAGATAAAGCAGCACTGTAGCATACTTCTGTTTCTGTGACCTCCTCAAAACCTTTCTGCAGGCATTTCCTGATTCCTGAGTTCTGCAGATTTAGAACCAAAAAAGACTGAAGAGCAGTAAGTATCAGCAATACTTCCTTTTTCTATTGCGCATTCACAGGTCAGTCCAGCAGGAATTAGCACAGACTGAAATAACTATTTTGCTCAGGCTCCCCTTTCTGCAAGGATAGAATTCCCAAATTCTAATCTCACCCCCAATTCTGGCTCACTTTCTGTGCGTATAAGGCGTGAGGTAGCTGGGGCCAGTGTGCAGACAAAGGATTAGCACCCGTGGGGAATGAGCTGTTTTCAACTCCCCCTGCATAACTGTGGATTTGAAGGCTTATTTCCTTACCTCTTTTGCGGTAAGTGAAGGGGAAAATCCAGTCGACCAATAAAAGAAATAGAAGGGGTTGTGGAAAAGGGGTTTGTGGAAAGGGGGTTGTAACAAGGATGATCCCATGTGAGTAGCTTTCAAGGCTCACCTTCCCATCTTTGCTGGGGGTGCACAGGAGACAGTAAGCGATACAAGCCCATTCTGGTGATTTCTAGCCATGGGAAAGATCTCCTGACCTCTTTGCCAGCTGATATAACAGATCATCTTTACCCGACCAAAGGCTGCAGGTGAGCAGGCAAAGAACTGGATAATTAAAAACTTCCCCTTGTCATCTCCTCCAGTGTATGATGTGTAGGATGATTTTAATCCTGACATACAGTGAGTCCAAGACAGGATTTGCCAGTCCTTAGCTGGAAACAAACTGTTTAGGGAAGACTTAATGTAGGGGCAAATCTTATGACAGAAAGAGCAAATTCAAAAGATAGGCATGATATTTAAGACATAACAATTCAATTGCAGAACCCCCCCCACTACAAATGCAGGCAGTGTCCACTAAATGCATTGTTCAGCTAGGATGGAGATTGGTCCTGGAGCTAATGAAAAAGGATGTGATTCATCCCTTACTGAAACTACACTAAAATTTCTCATGAAGTGATAAAAAACATTAATACATACATCACATCAAATTGTATACTCCATCAACAATGTAAAGTCTGTTGCTTAGAGAGAGAGAATACATAGTGTGTAATTACAATACCGCCAAAGAATACAGCTTATGTGTTTAGGTATGTCAGCTGTCCAGCTGCACTTAAGTATCCTTCAGCATATCCATTACATTTGCATACGATATATGTAAATTAATATGTCCTTACCTCATACCTATTTCTGTATGCATAGATGTAGTATGCCTGTATATACATGTATACATATATAGGTATGATATAAGCACATATTCATTCAGAGCATTTTAATATAGTTAAAACACTGTGCCAAAAATGTACACCATCTGTTTTCAATCAAAATAGCCTATTTCAGAGGAAGGGAGTGTTGTCTGGTGATCAGAGCAGGGGAACTAAAGAGTCAGGACTCATGGATTCCATTCCCAAATCTGCCAGAACTTGGCTGCGTGGTTTTGACAAGGTCTGCGACTCCTGTGTACCCTGCTTTCCCCGTTTGCAAAATGGGGCAGTATGTACTAATAGGATGTTGCAATGGAAAACATAATTAGTATATGCTTGGAAAAATATAGAAGTTCTTGTTAGATCATCATGGTATATTTGAAGAGTGGAATTTAATTGAGAAGTACAGTACAGGATTTGTTTCAGAAGGCATATGTAGCAGCTATGTGTATAATTACAGCTATTTGTACACACGTGGGTAGCCTAATTTTTTAATGATAGTACCCTTACAAAGTTAATGGGCAAAAAATGGTGCTCAACACTTTATGAACCCAGCCAATACTGTAAAAGTTTTCACACTCTGTTGAATAGGGTTTCCACGGTGACAGCCATACACCAGTGGGTGAAATATGTGCTGTACCTAATTTTCATCCTGAAATAGGAAAATACAAATGGATATTGGGATTTTCTGGCAGGTTCCCTGCAGAGAAAGCCTAGCTCCACTGAAGACAATGGCAATACTCCTATTAACATAATTAGGACAAGATTTCACCCGATCAGCTTCTTTAGCTACAGTGCATCCCTTTCAGGAGTACAGCAGGGAGTGATCAGCCCATCCCACAGTGCTTCCTCTTGGGCATGTTGGCCATGTTTGCACCGCGGCACAGAGCGATGTCTCTTCCTGTGCTCAGTGGGCTGCATGGGGTGGCCCAACCCGGGTTTGGTGGGAGTGCTCCAGGTGTCGTAGCGGGCAGAACAGTAAGGGTGCTCCACGCTTCTGGTCTTCCACTGTCCTCACCTGCTGACTCCCAAACTCCTTTGGTTACCCCATAGTGCGCACATCTGTGGGGTGTTACAGCTATGCCTTGCCTCTGGAGAGAGAGAGATCACAGGCGCTTTCCATTGGGATGAGAAATACCATATAGCAAATTGCATAAAGGCAGCAGCTGCGGAGTGTTGGAGAGGAAAAGAAACAGTGTTTGTACGTTGGGGTTTGCCTGGCTGCCAGTATGGAAGTGGCAGTGAGAGAAATCGTGTGCTGAATGGTGCTTATGTATCCTGCAAACTGAGGCATTCTAGTATGTGATAGATATTTGATGTAAATATGAAAGTATTTCAACATCTATGTCTTTGTCACCAAGAAAAATGGGCTTAGCTTGTTTGACTTTGATGTTTTTGACAGCTGCTGTTCCTCAGGTTGCACCTTATATCTCATTAGTGCACCGTTGCTTAAACACAGCTTCAAAAGTACACTTAGGGTCTTACAATATACACACCTAAAATGAGCCGGTTGCTCATCCAAGTGGGCTGGTATAGTGACATATGTGATAAAGCAAAGACAAGACAAGGCAATATGGATCTCATGGCTACTAAGTGGATTTACAGCTTTGTTGCTCAAGGAAATGCTTTTACCCAAATGAGTGAGGACGATGTGCAACATAAGGTAATGTTGGAGAGACAAAACAGTTGATTCAAACACCGGTTTGTGAGAATTATAACTCCATGTCCGAGATCTTAACAAAAGTTATCATCTTCTGTCTTTGTATCTGTAAGTGCATCTGCTCTTTGGATCCCACCCCCTATATTTTAAAGAAAGGGTGTATTCACGTAGTGCCTGGGATATGCTGTTATGCTTTGTAAATACAGCTTTCAAGCCTCTTTCAAGCTTATGGAGAGTTTCCATCATATATATGTGCCATATTCATTTTCAACTGCTTTGAGTCAGAGCACTGAAGACAACAAACTTGCTAACCTGGATAAACTTTTCTTCAGTTATTGAACTTTTGTAAAATTAGATTCCTCTTTAAAGGGGGTACAATTACCAGCCAAACGAGACAACAGCTTCCAATTTCAGGCTACCAGTGACACAAAGAAGCAACTAGAGAGACTGAAGCGGGGAAGGAGGGTAGGGCTTGGTGGGAGGCGACCAAGGATCTAAATCCTGCTTTCTACTTATGAAAATCTGTACCTGGAGGGGAGTGGAGGAGATGCACCTGGGAGATGCATCTCTTGTGTGCAGTAAATGAGAGCTATTTATTCAATCGATTCATGCAGTAAGCTCATACAGATGCACCAGAGGCTATTCTTATGCAGAGACTTACACTTTGGGAAAAGAGAGGTTTTGCTCTTATGGCCCATTTGTTTTTCTGTCTCTCTACTGTGACTTCTAGCAGCGAGGCATGAAATCAGGGTGTATTGCCAAATGAGTGTCAGCCAGTTCTGGGGCTGGGGCCAAGAGGCAGCGATAGGGAGCTGGTGAAGATTGCTGCCTCTCCACATGCCCCACATGGAGGGCAGTGGATTCCTGGGTCTGACCTTGAGCAGTCAGGAAGAGGATCAGGAGGCTCAGCCAGGCAACCCAGCTCCCCGCAGGGGTCACAGTCCTGGTGCAGAGCAGGGCTTGCGGTAGGTTGTCTTTAACAGCCACTTCCACCGAACCAGAGTCTGGCCCAGCCCAGGTGGAAGGTCTGCTGGGTCGCCTTGTTTTTGAGAACACTTGTCTGACCCAAATAGCAAGGATTTCAAATGTTGCCAAATGCACTGGACATGTCAACAAATGCATAAAATTGTTCAGTTTACCACCAGACTGAAAAAAAAATTAAGAATCTGAAAGGCAATAAACTCTGCAGATTCTTTCCCCTGTAGTCCCCAGGAGCATGACTTTTCAACTGCATTATCACTCCCTAAACCCAAGAATTGTCCTGCAGTCTGTTGGCTATGGCGTTCTCAGGAATTTGTAACTGAAATATACTTTGCTCTGCTTTGTAATACCCTTCCACTATATTCAGGGATTAGTTCTGACAGTGTCAAGAAAGGCCTTGTGACTTCAGTTCATGCAAAATCCTCCTCAGAAGAGGAGGAAAGCAACAAGAGAAACTTACTTAAATTCTTTATTCACGTAAGGTAGATGCAGTTTGTCAGTGACTTTTTAACTACAGAAATCTGCAGGTGTTCCAAGCCATAAGGCAGCATTACTGGCACCCCGGTTAAGAGGGATCATAGAAGGGGAGATGCTCTTTAACATTTGATACATAAATACACCACACTGGCTTTGCTGTTCTTCGGTGCATGCTACACGGTGCAATGGTCTGACATGATATAACTAAAAGCTGTTGTGTCAGCATTTGGAACATGAAGTCATCACAATACACCACAATATTTTCTCCTCAGGGGTTGATTTGAGGTAGTATATACTGATCTTGTTTTCCAGTTTCTGCTGCTATCTGTGTTGAGCTCTTTCTCACACATGAAGTGCAAAAGCAGGGCTTGAGGCAAGCAATGCCTCATGCTACAGCAAATCTTCAAAAGCAGCATGTGTGCCACATGTGATTTGAGTCTCATGTTGGGATCAATAACCAGCTTCTGCTTTTGCTTTGTTACAGGTCCTCCATGTCTGGACTGTGGCAAGAAACATCTCAGGTGAGACAGAGGAGGGGAGACTTGCTATGTCAGACATGAAACTTCTGCTATTATTACAACAAAAATGGAACAATATGCAATGAGAGCGCCGGCGCACTCCAAACCACAGCCCTCCTAGACTTCTCCTTCTTCCAAGTCTGATGGGGATCCAGATGCAGAGGAACTTTTCCAAAAAAACAGACCTTGGCTCTCAGTGCTTCATGCTGCAGAGGATTATGCAGTTTCTGAAATTTTTCTTTGAGAACATTTGTTTTCCCGATGGTGTTACTTCATGGACTGTATTTACTTTTTCCATTTTGTTCATAGTTACCAGTGTGTCTATTTTCATAGTCATGCTCTAGAAACAGAAGTTCCTTTCCCTCTCTCCAGTCTAATCCTTGTAACCTTCACCCAAGGTGGGGGCAGAAGCCAAAGCTTAACACCTAATTTGGATAATAATTCCTTCCCACCTTCTCCCTCCTCCCACTTCACTTGTCCCTTTATTAGATTAGCTATACAGAATGAAGAGCTAACGGGTGCTTTCTAACAGCTCTGAAAAACAAGGTAATGGAAGGAGCCAAGTAAGAAAACAGAATGTTTGGCACCAGTAATGGAACACAAAAACCTTTTACCTTCATCCATGGATTTGAATCTAACCCAGCTCAGTAACAGCCCAAGTTGTTAACATGTCAGGGTTATGTGGTAGCCTGACATAGTTCAAGTTCTTAGTCCATTTCGTCAGGTATGGGACACAGAACCCTGGACTCCATGCACGGTCCTGAACATAATCCAGCTCCGTTCTTACTGTCAGGGCAATGTGGTTGCCTGGGTAGAAATAGTCCATGCTGCTAGCCAGCTTTCTAGCAGAAAAGCTTCCCCATCAAAGAAACGGTCTGGTCGAGTAGTGCTGCCCCATCATGTTGGCCAACCCGGTGGCAAGGAATGGTGAGGAGCCAGTGGACTGTAAGGAGGCAGTTCCATCTTTTAGAGGCATGGGAGCTGTGCTGCATGCAACATGTGGGAGCATAGCAGTGCCCCTGGAGTTAATATAAGAAATGAGGACCTTTGTAGAAATAAACAATACTTCCAGGAGACCGTGGCATTTGAAAGCTAGCTCCCTTGATGCTTTTTCTGTGGAAGATACAAGAGGAATTTTTTTAAGACCCTTGTCTTCTCTAAAGAAGCTGGCTTTCAGAGACTGTGTTAGAGTTGTTACCCAATAGGTCATATATAGTATATGGCTAATGCATGCTGTGCAGGAGAAGCGTACCTTTTGGACAAGGCTTCTCCAGTGTGTCTTTGCATCTGTCTTGCTAGGAACTCCTGCAGAAATGTAGAGATTCAGGCAGTGCCTAGGCACAGAAGAGTCACAGGGCAGGGCAGAGAGGCAAGCCCGATTCTGCACGGTGCTTTGGGCTCATCAAAATGGTCTGGGAGCCCTCCAGCCCAAACAACACCGGTGCTGAGGATACTCAAGGTCTCACAAAACCAGGCTCCAAACCAATGTGAAACAGGTCTCAGGCTTCGCTTTCAGAGTGTTAGGTTCACTTTATACTGTGTTGCCAGCAAGAACTATCTGTCAATAATAGATCTCCCTAATCTAAGAATGTTCCAGTTATGTGTCAGCTTTACACAACTTTTTTTTTCATATCCATTTTCGTTGCCAACGTAGCACAGGACTTCTCCAAAGAGTTTTCTTGGAGAAAATGTGCATACCAGCATTTTTGCCCCGTTTGCGGCTACTTTGTCTTCGGATAGAGCCAGGACCAAGGCAGTGCAAGGGAAGGAAAGGCTAAAATGACTTAACAGGTGCATTTTAGCAGCCTTGGATGATGCGCTTCTCTTTCAAGGAAGCAGCTGCATAAAGATGTTCCTGAATGTCCTGCCTCCTGCATGGAGATGCCTTGTCCCTCACAGACAGTCTCAGTCTCTTGCAGATTCTGTGGTATCCCATGAAGTGTCTCTTTGCGTGATGGGAGAGCCCTAGTAAAGTCTTTATTTTGGCTGGCTTTGCCAGAACTTAGAATCTGTGAACTCTGTCCAGTTTGGTTGGAACTGTCTGCTAGATTAAAAACTGACATCCAAGCAAGGCACCTAGTCTGATCTGATTTCCCTTACTCCCTTTACAATAGAGGCTAAAACCAGGATGGGACTGTAGTTTTTTCTTCAAAAGGACAGAACTTCCTTTCAGCTTCTTGCAGCATGTAATGTATGTAGAGTGGCTCAGGAACAACTCCAATTAAACTAAATGTTTCCTCTACATAATGATCCATTTGCAACAGTAATTTATCAGTATTAACATTTAGAATTTATTTCCAGAACTGATGTTTTAAAGTATGATTAATCTTCAACAAGATTAAAATAATTGCTTCTAATATTTTAACGGACTTTGCCAGGTGACAAGAAATTTGTGAATGTCAAATTACCATCAGAGTTTCAAAATGCACTCACTTACTGTTTCCACAGGTGCAAAACAATCTTAAATAATAAATGCAAAATGTCAGTGCTACCATCTATCAGCACAGAAATTGTCTTTAAAAATGTCATTAACTATGCCCTTAAACTTTTTCAGGAGATCTGGAAGCAGGGTTATTTATCACATGTGGAAGCCCGCATTCATGAGAAGATCTCACAATATTAGAACCATAGAAAGTGAGTTTCTCTGTTGTACTTGAGGTTATGGCTCTCAGAGTTCAGTCTTCCCTTATTTTACAAACTCTTTGGACTTTTACATGTCACTTTCCATCTTGCCTTGTGCACTGCGTCCCTGAGCAAGTAGTTGTCATTCATGTCTCCCAAAGCAGGACATTCACATTGGACTGATTTGGAAACCATATTTAGAGCGTATTATCTCAATGCTTTATCTATCAGCTTTCATGGGCAAGAGGTTGAGACATTTTTCTGTATTAGTTCTTTGAAAGCACAAATCTTGCTAGTCCTGAATTCTTACTATCATCGGTGCAATTGTAGCTTGCAACCCTTATGCTATCAGTGAAGTGAGATTTTCCTTCCACCTTCCTGAGCTAGGCAGCAGATAAAATCCCAGTCCTTTTCTATGTCAAGCAGTGGTACTGTTGTATTCTGCAGGACTAGGGGCAGAGGATCTAGGCTTGCAGATCCTCCATGGTCACCTCTGACTTCACTGAGTCAACATAATCCACAGTGTCTGCTGCTCTGTCTTGGGCAGAACTTTGATCAGCACATTTGCAGAGATAGCTGAATTTCAGTTTGACATCTTGCTGATCTCTGCTGGACTTCCAAAACAGGGTATGAGTCATAAACTATTCCCTGTAAGGTAAGCCTCACTGGTTTGCGAGCTATAAAGGAAGCCTGTGTTATTTTTAAAGGACAGAATTTTTCTTTCATTCCCTCCTCCCTTCCAGACACTCTCTCTGTTTATTTTTCATTCTGCCCCAAACCTTCTTTGTTTATATCCCACATTTTGGAAATTTCTTTCTTCTCCTTCATCTAACTGCTCTTTTATTCCACATGGTTTCTCTGAAGAGGTGAGCAAGTTCTGGAAAGAATCAGACATTTACATTGATAATGTTCCAGCCGGATTAGCAAATGTTTGGAAAAGACCTCATGCTTTGGGCACCAACTTCTCTCTGATTGGGGTAAAACACTTTAATGACAGGGGTTATTGCTCGGTAGAGGCTTTTTTCCTTTACGGTATCTGGTGCTAGTTATTATCAAAGACAGATTGCTGGACTATGTAGACTGACACTGGGCTAGTCCACTCTGGCAATTCTCATCTCTCTATCAATGTGAATCCAGACACATTCCAGTCTCAGCTGGGTGTTCTTTTTGATGCATACAGGATAAATGATGGGGTATACTTGGTAAAATTAATTTGCCACAAGAAGCAACTGGTGACCTTTGTATCCATCAGCCCGTAACTTGCTGAACTGAATCCCCAGTTCCATTGGAAGAGAAGGAGCCACAGAGCTTTCAACATATTTTAAAATATATGTAATCGCAAGCAACAAGACTTAGCAGAATGCTTCAGACATCTGGGTTTAGACACAAGACAAGGTTAAATTTAAAGCCCAGACAATACACTTGCAGCTAACTTTTTGACCTCATTCTATATGTGGGTTTCCTTCATTGCAGAATCCGTGTCATGAAGGTGAGAATGTCAATACACTTTTTAGATGGGGAGTTGATCCCTTAGGCACTTTACCTAGCTGAACTGGAATAATTGCTTCCTTTCCTCTTGTATTTCTTCAAGGCATTTTTGTATGTCATAGTCTTAGAGTTCCTGTTGACCAGAGCAGGAAGCCATACAGCAAGTTGCAGCCAGATTTCAGGGACAAAGCTGATTAACGCTGGTGAAGCTCTAATGCAAATCCCATCCCATTTAATTCCTTAGCTCGCCTCCGCACTGCATGGCATTCCCTCTGCAGACACAGTCCTACATTACCAAGTGACACACCACCACCAGCAGCCTCACATAAATCTTGCAGAGCTGGGGGCTGCCAGTTCATGCTGCACAGTTTTGAGGTGAAATTCCCTTCTCGGTACAAGGGCTAAACAAATGACACGTGGTGTTCAAGTCACTCAGAACTCTGCAAAGCAAAGAGGGCTCATGCCTTGCAAAAGGGAACTTACTGTGGGCGGTTTCTGTGATCTGCTGAAGCGTCCTTACCATTCTGTTGCCTGGGTAATTAATTAATGTGCTGTACTCTCAATTGTGTGCATGTGTATTTATGTTTATAAGTGCACACCTATACCTACAGAAGTATGCTCCATTATATAAAATCTGCTCTGATGACACCAGTTAGAGTAAAATCGAACAGCTACAAAAGTAGAAATCATGGCGTTTCTACTGTTTTCAGGGATGATAATCTTTTTCCTGCAAAGACCTTTTATGATGGCAGGGAGCTGCTAATACAGTAAGGAAGACAATATAAAGCAAAAAAAAAAAAAAAAACCCTCTGCTGACATCTCTACATCCACATCAGCATAAATTAAGTGAGAATTTAACTTCAAATTGTCAAAAGGTTATTAGGCCCATGTTTAATAGAAAGACTGACATCATAATCTGATTTTGACAAGGTTCAGGTTAATACTGGCTAGCTGAATTCCACAGACATCGCCACACCTCTGGGAGCTGCATGTTCACAGAGAGACAGTTTGACCTCATCCAATTTATACATTTGATCTAATGCACTGGAGGTCATCTAAAAATAGAGATCTGGAGAGGAAGACGGCTAATGCTTCTGAGCCATGGACCAACAAAAGCAGCTCTCCTTTTCCTGGACTCTTTTCTCAGTCTGTACTAGACTTCAGCTCAAACTTCCCTACAGTAAAAAAATTGCTTTTATCACAGTTCCCCTCAGAATAGATAACTTCATGCTTAATAAGTCTAAAAGAAGATTTGTCAGCCCTTCATGAATAACCAGATGTTGGGAAAAGGATGGTGTGTCATTTCCCTGAACAAACATTCTTGGCATTTATGCATTTCCTCCTGTATCTCCTTAAAAAATGATTGTGTGTAAATTTAGTGCTGACAAAACTGAGGGCCTGGGAGAAAATAGTTTACTCATTCATTCGGTAATTATAGTTGGTCAAGGCATGGAATTTCTGTTTTCTGGGAAATTTGACACTGAAATACTCCTTTTCATTCTGATTCAGAGTATTTTAAGCAAAAATACTACCATGAAGCAGAAAATCCAAGATAGTGTTGTTTCAGACCCTTTTTTGTTTGAAAATTTCAAGGCTTAGTGTTTCTTTCACAATATTTTTAGTTTTCATTACATGATGAGACTACTGATGGAAACTTGCTTTTAAATCATCAAATGCCACTCCTACGTACTGGGCTAGAAAAGATAAGATGTTTCATTCAGTACTGAAGAGCATCTGGCAGTATTATTTTGAAAATGTGTTAAAATAGCATATTTCAGTTATCCTCAATCATATGCAATCCTTCAGTTATATGATAATGTGCGAGTAATAATGGTTCATTTACTCTAGCACAGCTATTGAAATTAAATAATGGAAAGAAAAAAATTATTTTTAAGATCAAACTTTAAAAACTGCCAGAACAAAACCACTTCCATTTCAACATTTCCCTAAAAATCCTAAGTGCAATCAATACAACTTCACATGTAACAAAACAGTGGATCAAAGATACTTCTACAATTAAAAAATGTTACTTGAAATGTCTGTTTCGATAAAAAGGTCAGGCAGTCATTTATCTCTGTATTTCTAGAATTCTGTCCATGGCCAAACGGATGTTTTATAGGTTTATGAGTATTTGGTGTTCTCATTCACAGACCTCCCACACAGTCATCTCCAAGATTACTTCTTTTAGTATCCGTATTTTATTGATAATTTCCACAGAGAGATCAAACAATTAATTTACACAGATGGTGAAATAGTAACCATCAGACTGATAGTAACATCAGTAAATGAGAACACAGCTTTCTCATCCTATACCTCAGGAACAGAACGGAGATATTAAAACATTGTCTAGGAAATGAAAAAGATTCCTGTGACTCACCTATATTGCAAAATGATTGAACAAAATAACTCCCTTGGAACCAATGTACCATTACCCTCTTTTGAAATGGCACTTGTCATCCTCTCTGGATTGTGAGCCTGATTTGAAAAGGGTGCAGTGCAGCAAATCCTGTAGGGCTTTGCAGATTTAGTAACGTACTAGCAGAACCATCAATTGTAAAGAGAATTACTCTCTCTTCACTGAAGTAGGCATAACAGTGGCAGAAAGGAAGCAAAGCCAAGATTGCAACTGATAGGTACAGCTATTTTTTATGTGTGTGGGAATTTCTCTGCCATGTGATTTGGCACACTACATAACTTTAAAAAGTCATATGTCAGAGAGAAACCCTGCCCAGAGCAGTTCATTAATCCACAACTGCCTCTAATAACTGCTGTCAGAGGAGAAAAATAAAAGTTAACGGACCAAATTTTGTCCTCTGTTAAGTGTCACTACATTGGAGTTTCCACTGATATAATCAAGGCTACTGTACCTTTGCCAACCTTTAAGATGTTCTCATATATTTATATAACCAAATAAATTGATTTGAAACAACACACTAGAGCAGAGCATTGATCCTTCAGCTGAAGCTGAATCAGCAGTTCTGGTCTGCTGATTACATCTCAGAAATCCATCGTGTCATGAAAATAGTGCCCTGCACTCATGCAATGGACCTGCTTGTTGCTGTTCAATGGTTCATAGGGGAGCGTGGCCATCCAGGTGCTGTCCTGATGCCATGTGGCACACTGGGTAGCGTACGTACCACCCTTTGTGTATCATTTGTGCATCTGTGAAATAAGTTTTCTCATCTTGTAAGAGTATAATGATCTTTGGATGAGACATAATGTAACTAAATGAACTGCTGGGAGTCTCTGCTGTTAGGTATATGCTAACACTGAGCTTTGGATTCTTTACTCGGCAGCTGAAAGGAGCAGAGCTGAGCCAAACCAAAACCACTGCTGAAATGCCACGTTCACATTGCTTTCTACTCTGCACTTAACAACCCCTTGTTCTCTCATCCTCTTCCCATGCAGACATTTCTTCCAGTGAGGTACCTGCCGGCAAACTCCCTTCACCAATCTATTGCCTGGTGACCCACAGTGATCTGTTTGTCCATGTGCGGTTTCTCAAACACTCCAGCAGCAGCTCTTCCCATAAGTTTAAAGCGATGCTGCCCTCTCCTGTTCACTCTTGACCCGAATGACCTGCTCTACGCAAAGACTGCAGGTCCAACCGTGTAACCGTGTTTGTGACCACCTCCAGCTAAATGGTAGCCAGAGGAAAGGGTCCACGTTTTCCCTGTACTTTTATCAGTCTTTTAAGGTCTGCATAAAGAGTACACCATGGAAATGTTCTTGCAAATTCTATGCCTTGAAAATTTTCCTTTCCCTTCCCAACATTCCTTCTCTCTCTATTCCCGTCCCGCCTTATATTCTTTGTTTACAGTTTATTTTTTTTTTTTTGTCCATCTGCTTTTTACCAGTCTCTTCTTCCCTCTGAGAGCTTTCTAAACACGCTCCTCCACCAGACCCAGCTAAACAAACATGGGTGCTAATTGCAATAAACAGTTCATAAACAATCAGAGGAGACAGTCAGTCAAAGCCTGGTTCCATTATTCGGTCCCTGAGATAAGAGTTTGACACAATAATTGTGTTAGCTCAGACAGCTCCCCAGAAGAGCCCATCAGGGAGACAAACCCTGCATCAGGGGAGAGGGCAAATGTGTGACAGCATTGAGGTCTAGAAGAGACAAAATAACAATAATTTAGTTCTTCTATTGTTCTTGTTACCACCCCTCCTACTCAATAACTTAAAATATTCACTCAGCTCTTTTTAGGAACAATGCCTCTCACCCCCATTCAAGCCCTTATTGAATGCATGTATAGTTCACTCACTCTGAAACCAAATTTTCCAAACCATGGGTTGTGGGGAAAATTCAAAAGGAGCACTGGAGGGCTAGAAAAATCTTATTGTTAATGTAATTGTTTAAATTATGATTGATTTAATATCAAAAGAAAACAGATAATTTGATTTCTTTTGTTCTTTTGCTTAAGTTTTATGCTGATAGCATCTCATTTTTTCCAGGGTAAGGGCAATTGAGAAGTGGCTGTAAATACTGACTGCAAGCAGTTATACTAATCAGCCTTTAAATGCTGACTGCAGCTCAGTCTCTCCACTACCAAGGGGAGAGTGCTCTGTGAGCTCCTCCTGTAATTACGGCCAATTCTCACTCCTCTGCCCTGGAGGAGCTGAACTGCTCCTGCCATGGAAAGGTAATTAGCAATTTCCTGCCTAGGGAGAGTCAAACGGAGACCGATGAGCTCAAAAGCCTTAAATATCCACAGCAGTAAGTACTGCTGGTTTAATCCCTGTCCAGGGTCTGTCACCGCCTCTCTGGCTCTGAGCATTTCTGGAGACGGGTTCTTTAGCCAGCCTCCTAATAGTTCCTCAGATGGGGAATTTAGTGCTGCAAAATGTTGAACATCTCTGCACAAGAGCTGTGGAGTATCGGTTCACCCAGATGAGAGTGTTACCCCTTTGGAAGCACTGTAGAGCTGAAGCCTTAGTTCAAGTGTCCTGATGTCTATGACCTTGTCTCTCCCTGGTAGCACATGCTGATTCAAATGAGGAGTATGGCTGTTGTCTCTTATTGAGCTCAATGTATTGTTCCTCTCCAATAGCTACTGGATTTTGTTCCTTTAAAACTGGGCAGGGACTGGTGTGTGTTTTGATAAAATTTCTTCAGAGTATCCCTGTTTCCTTTTCCTCTGTATTCACAAGTACCCCCAAAACCCCACACACTTCTCTGCCTGTTTCACAAGGAACTATGCACAGGCACATCTCAAAATACCTTACCAACTAACCTTTCATTCACTTGGAGGCCATAGAACGAGGCAGACTGCCTTGAGCATTTACTTTCATCCATCAGCATTGCTCTCAAGGTGTTCAGCAGTCTAACAGCATCCACTTCATTTGCAATCCTCATTCAAGGCATAACTGCAGGTCCTGTAATGCACTGCGATGGAAAACTTTTTGCTTACATCTGGAATCACTGTTCTTGACATCTCGGATGGGGGTGAGGGGAAACCTTTATAAAGAGAAAAGGACAATGAGGCAAGATGTTAAGACAGTTAGTCGGTCAGTGAGTCACAGCCACTAAACATTTGGCACCAGCCACAAAGCAGCTAAATGTAACCAGCTCTAAAAGGCCCACAGGACGTCTCTTGCTCATTCACTCACACACACAGACACAAAGAGTTTAGACAAGCAATTCCCCCCCCTCCGCCCGCTCCTAAGACTACCTTCGTAAGAAGCTTACGCATAGAGTTTACTTTCCAGGGGAAAATTTATTTTGCTATCCTTCAGCTGGTTTTCTAACACCCTGATGGAGACGTCTGATGGTGTCTTAGGGTCTGATTCACAGCCTGCTGAACCCAGCGTGAGTCTCTCTTTGATGTTCAGTCAAGAGACCACAAATCAAGCCCTTAGCCATCAGTTTGGGCCACACGTCCTGATGGCTTACAAGGTAGATGCTGACAGTGTAAAACAATAGCAGAGGAGGCATAAAAGGGGACTGACTATCTGTGTCGGTGTGGTATGACGGCTTCTAACGTCAGTTGTGGCCTCTAAGTGAATTGCATAGTCACTACTGACATGGCAACAGCTTTGAAGAGGAGAAGGTAAGAACTTGTACTCCCTAGAGAAGGAAGACAAGAGAGACAACACGGTGTTGATAAAGAAGGGTCAGGAGGACCGAAGATCTGCATTTGTGAAGGAAAGTGAAGAGGAATGTGAGGAAGCTGCAAAGGAAAAAATGACTAGAAATGGAAACCAGGTTTTCCCAGCCACCCCAGGGGTAAAACGCCAGTAACAACAACAAATTTTTTTAAAAAAAGCATACAGCATGGTGCATAAATAAAAACCAGGCTTCTAAAAATTCTTGCAGTGATACTGTAATAATTACACAGTGTTGGTAGACACCTCCAACCGGAGCAAAAATGTTCCTATAAGCCCCAGATCCCATACTCAAATGGGGCAGTGCCCACTTGTGCCAGCTGTGAATTTGGTCTCTGGTTTTTGTGAAATTTCAGATCCTTTGAAGGTTTTTTTAAAGAGGAAGTTCCTCAGTCCCCTTCCTGTGAAATTAGAAAGTATCATCGAGGAATTATTATTTCAAAACTAGATGGAATAATACACTATCAAATTCAAGTGTTCTTTATTGTGATCCTGAGAGCTTTTTGACTGAAATGTGCTGCAGGTCAGAGAACAGGTTTTAAAAGTCTAAATCTATTCCAAAACCACCATGAATGGTTTTCTGGGAAGGAAAGATTATATATTACACTTGGTTCCCCTCCAAGATTTGTATGTCTTACATGAATACTCCTCTGTCTCCTTCTGTGGTGACATATCTGAGATCAATTATGCCAACAGTAAAGTCTGGAATTTTTATAGTCCAGCTCTTTACGAGCATTTTCATAGAAGAACTTAGGAAGGCTGAGGCATAGGAAAAGTCCAATAATCCTGGCCTGTTATCTTCATCATCTCCAGCCCTGTGCCTTTTCCTCTCTACCCTCTCCAAGTGAAAACACTGGCTCACGTAATACACATACTCCATTGTGGTCATTTAAATGGCCATCTGTATGTTTATCTGAGGCCTCCATGAATGGGCAGCCTCATTAGTGCTTGTGTCATGGACGGATAGGCCAACACAAATTCTGCTTGTGCAAGATAAATTCTCCTCTGCTGCCTTTATCTCTTTTGTTCATTCCTTTTGTGCTCTCTCATTTTTCTTCCCTCTCTGGGAGTTTATCCTTGCTAGACCTCACTTTCCTTATTTCTAAGGTTAGATCCTGACGCCTTTACTTTCCTTTTGCTCTGCGTGTGCTTAGGAGAAATCTATCTGAGAAGACATGCATTTTTAACCTGACTGTGGCTTTTCTTGCAGGAGTGGTATTGCTGAATTTAGCGGGACTAATTGGAGAAAAAGGTGTTATTCAGGATGAGAGAGGGTATCAGGAGTAATTCCTAAGTAATAACCTTAAGCTGTGACTAAGGACCTGAAAGTTTTGAAGGCTGCCCTTAGGTTTATTTACTTTTTGCAATGGTAAGAAGCAGTGAATCTGTTTTATATCTGCTTCATGTCATCTCCCAAAACTACAGTGTCTGGATTATAAACAGGTGAGGGAAGGCTTATGAATTATAAGCAAAATGTTTTCATTGGATTGATCTTCTTTCATTTGGCTGTAGATTTTGAAAAACTTCTTTACAGGCAGGATGCTGAATCTATCACGTGTAGTTGCACTGAGTAGCACTTGAGTGCACAAATACTCCTACTGGGTGAACTAAGTATTTAATAAATTCTGAGGAGAAGCATTGTGCTTCACTGGCTGGGAAACTGGCAAGTGGAGAGGTAATTGTATTAGTCAATACGAAGGGAGGTCACCGTCAGTCTTTTAAATCAAGGCTTAAAGAGAGCAAACATTAGCCTTAATTCAGACAAGCATTGGTTCAGCCACAGGTGGGGTTTTGTCTCTGCAAAGAAATTGCGAGACTAGTATGTTGGGTTTCCAAGATGATGTTGCAGAATTTTCTATATCATATCTGCTGCATTTAGTGCACTGCCTATTCTCAGTGCTGTCTGCAACCTGAATGCCCTGCTGGATCCTTTCTGGCTTATTCCTCAATATCAGCTTCAGTGGGAATTTTGAATGCGGGCGAGGACATTAAAGAGATACATGAGTGGTGGCTGAAAATCACTGAGAGTCAAACGATTACTTACTCCTAAGTACTTTTGAAAGCCATCTGCAGAAATTGAGATAACAGAATCCAGTTTTCTCTTTTATCAAAGAGCATGTTCAGGAAGGGTAATGGGCGCTAAGGAGGAATAGATTTGCTTTCAACAATAAGTAATTATCTATGAATATACACATGCAGCACATATGTGGAAGGAGGCGCAAGTGTAACAGTCTTTTCCTTGGTAAAAATGCATTTGTAAAACTTAAAAAGGATTCCCCAGACCCACAGAATTGTACCCTATTGATAACTTCTTACAACTGTACTTAGGTTTCACTGTTCAGATTGCTTCAGCATAGCTATGGGAAAATATAGCCCTGGTCCTACGAATAGGAAGGAATGTCTATTTTTCATCCTCATGTAATTGAAAACTGACTGAAAACAATTGGCAGGAATCTGCATATTCACATTTGGGCAGAGACAAAACATGGGAAATTTCAGGCCAAGGCAATCTTTTTGGGAAGATTGTGAGGAAGTGCATAAGAATAGCTTTTTTTTTTTAAATGGTAAGTGTTTTATTAGAGGTGACTCAATGTATAAATTGTGCAACTATTTTTTCCTGGTGCTTGTTCTTCAAATCCCACGTTTATTACTTAGTATAAAAGTAACAGACAGTGTATCTTTAAATAGAAATTACATTCCTGTCAGCTTACCCAAAGCCCAAATATGGGACAGTGTCAGAGAAAAACACTAACATGAGGGATTCAGGGACTTGACAACGGTACAGGCTCTGCTTCTGCCTGATAAACAACTTACACTGACTTGTGGTCCCTGAACTCGCATCCTAGGACATAAAAGTAAGGGAGAAGTAACCCCTTGCTTGAGCAACAGCAGAGAGAGAGAGAAGTAAATCTAATGTAGGGTGAAGTGTGGGATATCTGGAAAGTGTAGGGCAACAAGGTATTAATATCCCATTTATTTTGGTATATTGCCACCTTGTGCTGAGGTTGATAAAGAGGCACATGGCTTCACTGGCAGAAAGATTTGCCCATATGCTGTAAACTATTATAAATATTACATGGTGTAGCTGAGGAGCTTACACTCCAAATGTAATCTAGTATGGTTCAAACACTGAAGACCCACTCCATAAAAATGGCACTTCTCTGTTCTGCACATCTGTTTCTTGCATGTATCTTAACAGTCAGATCTGCTTAAATAACACTTTAATGAAGGTTTTACTATGATTTTTTATTATTATTACTTCGACTGTAGGAAAGGGAGCTTGCTCTTCTTCAGCGTGACTTTTAACTGCAAGATCATTTTTGCTCTCCTTTATTACTCTGTGTGTGTGCAGTGAAGATGTGGAGTCAGGAGGATATGCTTTGCATCGGTGCAGGACTGGAGAGAAGGGCAAAGGTTGCAGCTGGGATCCTGGAAGCTGGTGTGAGCTGGTTTGGACCCAGTTTGTTTCAGAGTAGTCCCAAAGGTCTTTCCTTCCCTACTAAAAATCCTGCCATCTTCTGCTGCTCAGCAGTGCTGGACACTAGCTATTCCCTACATTGGACTGCCCCTCTGAGCATGCGCTGCTGGCAGGGAGAGCTTGCATTCCACCAGTGGCACCCTTGTGTTAGCAGTTCCTGCAGGGAAACAGCAGCAGCTGAGCTAGTGCAATGCTGGGGTCCTCCTGAAGTGATAAAGATTAAACTAAAAGCCTCCAAGGGAAGTGTAGCGGTGCATAGTGCTCCACTGGCATGCCATCAGGACTGTGCCAACCTTCTCTTTGTTAGCAGTCCCAGCTGGGCCCACGTCTCTTCTCCCCAACGCCTGGGGGATTCCTTTGTCACCTTCTTCCTTCTTCCTTGCTCAGACTCAGACTGGGATGCTTCCCGGCTTGCTCTGTTCTTGTTGAGGGGAGCCTTGGCTACTCCTGCTGGTGGGAGATACTGTCACACCCTTCCGAGTCCTCTAGCCAGAAACCAGCTGTTCATCTGACTCCCAGTGACCTTCCTTTCCCTTCCCTCCCTGTGGCCTGGCTGTTTTTACCGAGAGGCTCGCACCACAACCAGCTTCCAATGTGCTGCTGCGATTTGAACTCGGGCAGCAGGAAAAAAACTGACCATCCTGTGCCTGATGGCTCACTGTGCTGAGCCACCACATCAGCTAGAGTCTAGCTCCTTATTACATCCAGATGCACAAACAGTTTGCCTGCCAAGAGTATGCTTGGTGCTTCATGAAACCCTATCACTGAAACGGATTAGTGTCAGGACTGCCAGGAGCAGCTTTCAGGAAATGCATCAGGAGGGAGAAAGCCTCTGTACGTGTGATACGTCTACCTTGTGAGACGGGCTTGCTTCTGAAAACTGACTTTCTAGTCAAGGCAATTAAAAGCACAGAAGGAGTAAAACAAAGGAACAGAGGAAAGTTTGCCAAGTGACTCCAGATGATAAAGCAAAGCTCCATAAATCTGTGCCCTCTCCGTAGCCTCAGATCCAGGACTCCTCATTTCTGTTTTTGGTGCACTACAGTGCAGTTCCTTTCACTCTGGCTCCTCAGCTCTGGGCAGTCTCCTTTTCTGCTTGGGCGGTATGAGTCTTCTGCAGCTCCCATTTTAGAGTCCACAGTGCCTCCCACCTGTGCATCTCTCCGTGCCTCTCACTTCACTGAGAAGGGTCTAATTCTTCCCAAACCTTCAGGCTTACTGTATCTGTTGTTATAGTTGCTGCTCAACTTAAAATTTAGAAAGTGTTAATTGAATTTAGAGTGTTAACTACCTGAAGAAAAGACTTAATTGCACTTGTCTGAGCAAAACTGATAGGCCTTTCATCTTGGGGTTTAAAGACTTCGGGACAGAACCTAAGGTGTTTTTCTGTTATTTGCATGAAGAGTAGTTACTGTCATTTGTGCAAAGCTTTGCACACATGTAGCCCCAGACTTTGTGTGTGTTTCACTGTGAATGAGAATCTGTGAAATAGAACCATTATTTCTGAATTTGCTCATGTACCTGTAGTGATTCAACCACCAAAGTTACTTGGAGTTCAGGCCTGGATCCAGATTTTGCTTGCAAATGGATAATAGCAGAAGCCAGAACTCAGATGTGAATGTGAGCAGTTTTCAGGAAATTCAAAAAGGGAATCTGAATTTTGGAGATGAAACTTCCATAATAGTTAAATCTAAGGCTTTCTAGGGACTAGTATGCTATGCAAGAGCTTCCTTCCTCAGCAAAATAAGCTGTTCCTTCTTACTCAAGGCAAATGATCTGTTAAATCTGCAGGCTGAGTTCAGCCTGGTCTGGCCACAAGGGGACAGACGGTAACAGTCAAATCAGATGACACTGTGTCCTAGGTGGAGTAAGTTCATCGAAGACAGTCAGTGCCACAGTACTATTTCTGGAAAGTCTATGAAAAAAGTGTATCCTAGTAAGTACAAATCAGATACAAAAATATATCTGCTGAAGTAGCAGATCAGAGATCAGAGAAATAAAGTACATATATATTCCAGGTGCAGCATAGGAAAAAATGCCATGGATGTTTAAGTGCTTATAATTAAATATGTACTTTAAGTTAGGAGGTTGAAGCAACATATGAAGTAGCAGACGGTGCTTGCCAGAGACTTTAGCCCTATAAAAATACTTGGAGGAGAAGGTATGAAGGGGAAGACTTGATAGATCAGGGATAAACAAAGTGATTTTTTAGGTCTTCTTGTCTCATGTTCATAGATTCAGGTCCATAGTGCAGATTTAATGGCAGTTGGGTACTACCCTCTGAGTGTAAACATTTTCTTTTTACCATCTTGTAGCACCATTGCTTGCAGCTCTGTGTCATGAGAAACGGTTTGACTGCAGTCACAGGAAAACTCGCTTCTTGAGATAGCTGATTTCAGGGTGATTGAATTCATTTGGGTATTTCCTCTCTCTTCCTTCTGAAGCTGATCATACAAAGACTATCTTCAGTGCTTCCTGCATCAGAAATATCACTATAGATACTTCATTCAATTTTCAGTGACCTTTTCTTTGTATTTGTTTCATGAAGTACCAGACTGATTCGCAGGGCTATTAATTAGTACAGAGTTCAGTCATTTTGGGTAATTTTGGATTATTATCTTCCTAAGGGTGGAATAGGATCTGGTGCAGGAACTTGCTTTTATTTAGGTCCTTGGGAAAAAAAAAAAAGTGCTTAACAGGGGGAGAAGTCAGCTGTAAACTAAAGGGAATAAAAATTGACCTTTCTTGACAAACTGTCTGAATTTTTGTGGCTTTCTCATGTCTTCATGCTGTGAGTAATGTAAGGAATGCTGCAGGCAGAGTGTCTGCAAGCTCTGATATTAAAAATAAAAACTTTATACAAGCCAGTTGCAGTTTCCTCTGTCCACTTTTAGTTTGCTCATTCTCTCTTTTTTTTTTCTCCTCACAAGAAAGCAAATTCTGGAGATTGTTCCCACATGAAACATTCCCCCACATGGGTCTCTCAGTGCCGCCGACACACTGCTGTAATATCCCGCTGCTCCTAAGAGATCCATGAACACTTGCTGATATGCCTTTGCCAGGCTTCTCCTGTCTTATTAAAAAATATGGTTTCATTTAACTCCTCACAGAGCAAGGGCTTGTCAGAGGAGAACTACAAAAGCCTGCAAAGCCCTTCCAGCTGACCAAGGGTGAATTTTTGAGCATCTCCTGCCATCTTGTGGGATTGAGGAGAACATTCACTGGATATTAATATCTGAGCTGTCAAAGCTTTCCTTGTGGCCCCCACCAACTAGAGATGAAACGAGATACTGAGCATGGCAGTGCACCCTCTTCTGCAGAAACAGTTTGGGGGGAACTCGCTGACCTTAATGGGAGTGCCCTAAATCTCTCCCAATATGCTTGTGGTCAGGCTGGCCGAATTATACATTTGTTATGTAGTCATTATTAGAGGAAGGGATCAAAGTATGTGGGGGCTGCTCTTGCTGTGGGTCATCGTGGGGTATGCCCATGGTGCCAGCTGAGGAAAATCTGCAACAGTATCACCTCTATATCCAGCAGAGTTGCCAGAGCGGTGGAGTAACTGAGCGTGAGGTTGGAAGCCAAGGACTCCTGTGTGCAACCCTAGCTAACCCCGACTAACGCCAGCTACAGCTGTGTGGGTGGCCTCGGATGAGGCTCTGAGCACACAGAAAGAAGCCAATAATTTCTGAGTGATTATCCCCTGTTCATCCTTTCCTAAAACTTCCCACTGCAACAAGCAACAGATTTGCTCTGTGTCAATAATGCAAGAGCAACTGCCAGTACACGAACCACACTGTCCTACAGAGCTGGTTAGTTGTGCAATAGTTAAAGCACAGCAAAGTTTGAACACCAGTGGCTGACCCAGGTGAATGCGTTCATGTTGTAATAGTGGGAGACTGAAAAAAGTCACTGTGGCTTGGTGTGACTTCTGAGTGAATGGCAACAGTATCTTCAATGTGACAAGTTTGTTTTCACACTCATGCATACCACCAGCCAGCCTGTTAGCTTTTTTTTTTTGGTCTTGCTATGTAAAGCCAGCTGAAATCAGTGTGCACCTTTGTTTGCTTCAGGCTGCTTTGGTTGAGCTCTTCTGCACATTTTGGAAATGATTTGGGGTGATTGATTCTGCAATGTGAAAAATGCTCCTTTCATTTTTTCAGCTTGTTTTTAAATTTGCTCTGTTTGAAACCACAGGCAGGCTGAATAGAGAGAGATTTCCTGAGGATGCTGGTGAGTCCTCACTGGGAAGAGGCTGTCGTGGCTTCAGCAAATCAGTACTAGAAGGGGTCAGGACTCTTTTCAAGCCCGTTTCATTGGTGCTTTCCGACAGTGGGGAAGCAATGAGGTCTTGCCAGCCATTCCAGGCTTTGGAGGGGCATGTTCTGGTGGGCATAGATTTATCCATTCATTCTCCCATCTATTACCTTCCATCCCTGTTGTTCCCAGACTTAATATCCTTACTCTGTTAGTTCTGCTCCCTCTCTGTGTCCTTAATCTACATTCCTCCCTACCCTTGGCCCTTTGCTTGCCCTCCAATTCCTCCTTATTCTCCATGGACCTCAGAGCCCTCGAAGAGTCTTTACCGCCTCCATCCCAGACTATGTTGCTCAGATACTTTTTCCCAATTTACTTCCCAGACTTTATTTCCCATGTTCTCAATTTGGGTCCTGCCATAGAAAAAGACACATTCCTTCCCCATACTGACTATCAGCAGGATGGACAGACAAACTGCCTCCTTGCGTCACTCTGGCCTGGAGATGCTGCAAACAGGCAGCTAGCACACGGAAAACACAGAAAACTTAGTTCTGCCACATGTAGGCCTGGGCTGTGTTTTTATGAGGATGGTGTATAAGCATCCAGTACAGTAACACAAGGGATCTATGAGATTTAGGCATGAACAGTTGCTCTGTGGGGGTGACACATGCACAACCTCAGCACGCAGAGAGTTGTGTGAAAGTACACTGAGCAAGGATGAAATTCTAGCCATTAGGTGAAGCCGTTAAACAACTCTACTAAACATGAACAGACTGTCATCGTTCAAAGGCTTTGTGTTTTGTGCAAACATGGGCAGATTTTCTATGGAATTCTGGGTCCAGGTCAAATTTAAGCTCTCTTCTTCACAGAAAATGCTTCTCTAGCTTTGCTCTAGTAAAAATAAAAAAACAACACACACCCTCCCCCCAAAGAAAACAACTGGCAACGCTGTCATTTTTTAACATCAAAATCAACCCTTAGCTTTGTTCTTAGAAATGGATGGATAGTTTTGATTGAACATTTTCCAAATAATGGGGGGCTAAGGCTAATAGTTTTCCAATTAGTGTGGAAAATTGCAGCCCAGCAGGTTTGGCTGACAAATGTATAAGCAACTGAAATAGGTGCTCTGCAATGGGAAGCACTAAGCAGGTTTAAAAATAAGGAGTTCTACTAACCTTGCTTATTCAAAAAAAAGTCTAGCTCTCAGAGCACATTGCCCTGATGAAATAACTCTATAAATCCTTTTCACTTAACCTGGATGAAATCTTTTCCTGTTACCTGGGATTGCCAAATATTAGGACCTGCCTGTAGATTGGCTTATATACAAGTAGTCTGTATTAGATGGTGATACTATTATGAAGTTTAGGGAAAATACACTGAGGAACTATTGTCACTCCCCTGCAGTAGCCAAAGATGTCTGTCTGTTATTTGAGTATATCTCACTACTGGGGACTTGTGGCATACATTACCATGTTTTCACTCATGGAAGCTGACAGCAACTAGAAATAGTTATGAGGTTGGATGGTGCATAGGCATTCTCTTTCTCTGACCCTGATGTAAATTTAATCCTCACTTTTCTTATATTGCATATTGCCTGACAATGCCATCACTTTGTAGCTTTAGACAGCACAAGACAGATACTCTGGAATGAGTTTGGCAGCATCTATCATATAACAAGTGGTGAGAGGCTTTGAACTGAAATGCACACTCTAAGAGAGAACAGAGAGTCCTGATTTTTACTGTTATTGATTAAAATAAATGTTCTTTCACTTTCTTGGTTAGTTAGAAAATATCAAGGCTATGCCCTAAATGAATATGAAATATATAAGGCTTGTTGAGAAAGGCAGGTAAGTGAAGGAAGGGAATTTAATCTGTCAAGATCCCCTTGCATGTTAATTAAACAGTCTGTATATGTATAAGGAAAATACTCACAATAGTTCAGATGTGATGAGGGAAAGGTGTTTTGAGAATTTAACCTTGGTGAAAATATATTATACTTTTTTTTCCCTTTCATTTCTTCATCTGTATCATTGCACGTATTTGTCTCTATATAGTCTTTTTTGTATAAGTGCATTCATTTGCAGTTTACATTAACCTGATTTGAATCTCAAGGTGGCTGCCTAGTGGCAGAACATTTCCTTATCCCAGAGTATGGTGAAGCTATAAACTAGGTTACTGAGGCCTAAGTATTAACAAACACCTTCTGTCCCCAAAGAGGCTGTGTGAGCTGGCTTGTGAGCTGGTGACCTAGGGATCAGAGAAGATCCCTGAATCCCACCGTTCCTCTGGAAGTTTCATGAGTTTGATGTGGAGAAACTTCCTGCTTACTCAGAAGGGCCAATCCAGTGATGTTATTTGATAACTAGGAAAAAATAGAGAGACTATGATTTTTTTAAATAGGAATGTTTCTGACTCATGAGCTTTGTAGCATCATTGTTGAGTGCAGCCACACTGAAGAAAGTAACAGATGTTTTGTTGGATACTATCAAATCTGAACCATATCTGACAATCAAACATGTATATTGCTTAACTTCTTGGTAGCATTTTAGCACTGGAGAATAGCACATTAATAAAAACTGTCACCATCTGTATCTCTGATTCATAAGGGGTGTTTAAAGATTACCCGAAGGCTGTACAGGACACAGTCATTTCCCATTTTATAGCTCATTCTGCTATTATAGTCTAGAGAACAAAATCTTATTGTTTCAAAATTAGTAGGTCTGGGAAAGTCTGACAGTACTTACTCTAGACTTTACAGGCTTTTTAAGGAGACTTTTTTTGTGTGGTGGCAGCTGAGGACACATCCATGATGCAGCACTATCGTCCTTACTTCATCGAACTCCCAGTACCTGTATTATCAGGCCCTGGGTTTGAACAGGATTGCAGCCTGTAAAAACAATTCAGAAACACCAGGCAGAGAACATGACAAGGCAAAACAGGGAAGACAGAGACACACACCATTATTAAAATGGACAACTATAATAACATAACAGCTCCTAGGGCTGTGACGTGTAGGCAGTGACTGCCAAATGTGGCATGGGCCAGGAACTAAACATCAGAAATGAAGTAACATTAAAGAGGAGGAAGGCAGGAGGAAAAAAGCGTTTCAGATATACTGACTGGGAAATGAGGGAACGAGGCCTCTGTGGTTAATGACTGGATGCAGACTCAGGTTTTGTGCTTCAGCTCGCCACAGACCTCTTGAGTGACCTTTGGAAAATAATTTAATTTCTTATACCTCATTTCCGTACTCTTTTTCTGTCTTACCTACTTAAATTTCAGGCATCTAGGGCTGGGGCTATGTACTTACAGATGGAGGAGCTTATGACTTCATTGGAACTTACTGATGCCACCATGATATGAATAATGCATTACAATGATGCACCGCCCTAATGACAGTTTACATGGGTTCCCTTCTTTCTGCAGGGAAGGTTTAATAACCTCTGTGGCATTGACAGCTCTTTTCAATTGCTGTACTTTGCCTAAAGCTGCTCATCCAGTTTATGACAGGAGTGCGGTGTCTACCTAGAAGCTTGTAGGGTCAGATGAGTGCTTCCCAAATTAACTGAGCTGTCAGGTGGAGAGGATTAAATAACTCACTTGAAGCATGTGTGTTTAAATGCAAGGCATAGAGATGTGATTCTTCATAGGGGAAAATAGAGGACTGATAAATTTCTGCCATAGGAGAAGTTTTTTCTCTGACTATAACTCCCATCAGAATTCAATGCCTCTTGGGGGCTTATGGGGTTTAATATCTGCCCTTTCCCTGCCTCCTGATCCAGCATGCACAATGTCTCTTCACAAGTCTTAGCACAAATGTTTGTTTCCTTCAACCTAAGGAGAAGGTAAGAAAAGATCAGAGATCCTTTTGCTGATCCTTTGACATGGGGCTGCTGAGCAATGACGAGGACAGCAGAGCGTAACGAAGCAAGCATGCTAGTGCATGCCTGACTGAAAAACTGCTGGAATTGCGGCTGTGGCAAAATACTTACATTGGTATTAAAAATAAAAAATAGAAGAGAATGACAGGGAAAGAGGAAGCTAAGTAAGGCCTTTTATCTTCCGTGGTACTCTGGCGCAGCACATGGGCCCTGCTGCAGGTGGGCTGTGCTAGTAACAAATTGAGTGCACCTGTATATAGTTAATAAATGGAGAGGAAAGGGGTGGCTGGGGGTTGGGTGCTGCTGTGGTGGTTCTTCTGGTACCTCAGCGTTTTGGCGGGAAGAGGTGTGGCCCCTCCGGGAGTAGGGAGGAACAGCGAGTTACCTCAGTTGTGATGGCCCCTACTGGCGGCCTGGGCAGCCTGACAGCCTTGTGCTCCGGCATTTGCTTGCTGGCAGCCTCTGAGGCTCCTCGGCTGGTTGAGTGTTGTGGGCCATCATAAGTCCTGGCTGTGTGCCTGACGGTCGCCTCCTGCTGGTGGGTAAGCAAAATGGCCACCCGATCTTGACAGGCTGGAGTCCCCCTTCTTCCTCTGGGGATGGTTTTTGATGTTTGAGTGTGTGTGATCGTCCTTGTCGTTCCTCATTTAAAAGCAAAGAAAACTCTGTGATATATTTTGAGTGGTTCACCAGTAGATCAGTACTCACTCCTGCCCTGGGCTGGGTCCCCCTGTGTTTTAGAGTGGAGGTAGGCCACTCTAGCACTTTGGGCAATGTGGCCCATCTGCAAGCAGGACCAGGGTCTATGGCTGTCCGTGTTGGGATTGGAGTGAGGGTGACAGCCCTGAAGTCAGGGTGTATGTCACCTGGAGCTCTGCAGCCCTCTGTCCCCTCTGCACTGGAGCTCCCTGTGAGAAGGGCTCCGGAGAGGTTGCTGGAAGCAGTGCTTGCTTGAGGAGGCAGTCCAGTGGTTCCTACTGGCTTTCTCCCAGAGTGAGCCACCTCCCTGCTGCAGTGATGAGGTGTGTCCATGGGCTCATCCTTGGGAGTCCTCCCAGCCTGGGCTCCTGCTAGTGATTAGGAGATAGCCCTGTCAGTGGGATGTGTGTGTCCCCCCTGCATGGAGCAGCCCCCTGTAAGGAGGTGGGTGTCTCATGTCCTGGCCTTTCAGAGGACTGGGGCAGAGCAGTAGGAGGAGGTACATGCCCTCTCTGTACTTGGAATGCAGGTCCTGTGGGCTTTCTGTCCTGCTGGTAGCCTGCTTGGTGTGACCTTCCCATAAGTGAGGTTCAGGTTCAAGCACTTAAGTCAACACAAAGAGATATGAGACAGGTGGGGGGAGACTGATGTGCTCTGTAACTCCAAGGCTGGTTGGTGGCCTGGTGTCCCTCAGCAAGCAGGCCTGGACTGCTGTGCCTGTGGCTTAAGCACCCTGAAAGTATGAGCAAAGCCTCTTCCTATACAGCTGGTCATGCACTGCCCTGGATGCCTGGAGTACCTGCCACAGCACTGTCAGAAATTTGGTAGCCCTGGTTTTAGTCAAGACTGGCCCCTGCCTGCCTGGTGGGCAAGTAGCTCTGCGGCAGCTGCTGGTGGGTACAGTTTGAATTAACAGACCACATAGATACTGACCTAGGCTAGCATATTAGGAGACACTTGCTAATGCAAGTTGATTTTTGCTGTCTGCAAAAGGCACTTCTGATTTCACTGAATTAGCCTGCCTGCAGTGTAACTTTTCCTTTCTTATTCAGCATATGCTTTTCACTGCTATTAAAGGACAGTTAGAAGGTAGGTGTCTTCTTCAGCAGCTGAGAGCAAAATAGGCTATTAGTTTCCCTTTGAAAAAGACAATAGAACTGCAGTTCTATTGTCTGAATCATGAAGTTTCCGTGAAAGGTAAAAGCCCAGCCTGCAACCTATACACATCATTAGTAAAGTTTTTCTTGATTTCTTTGTTAATAGAAGAGTGTCTGGGGGAATTAGCAGTATTGTAAAGAAGCAGATTGCTCGGTGAGTAAAGAGGAGCCCTGATAGCTATGCTCCTTTGTAATGCTAGATGAAAAACTTTTTTAACCTTTGCTTGCTAAGTTCAGCTGACGGAAACCTGCCTGATATATTGCACAGGCATAACTTCTGTGGATGCTCTGCAAAGCTCAGTGTTGCTCATTACAATCTGAGCTAGTAACTTTAATATTGATGTCCTATGCCAGCTGCCTATAGAAATGCAGTTATAGGATATGTCTTTATGATAGGCTGGTGCAAGTAATACAGTGCAAACTGATCCCCAAGGTTCAATATGTGTGCAGTTAGAGCAAAGCTGTTAGAAATGAAACAGCAAAGTTATAAAAATGTCCTATGCTTAATTGCTTCAAACTATATCCTACGGATAGACTGGTCTTGGAGGAAGTTAATTAGCAGGTCTTTTGGCAATCTGCTCGGTTTAATTCTTTTTCTACATCCTTCTAGGTCAAAGTATCCCGCTACTATTGCTACTAATTGTCTTCCAAAAATGCTGGTATGTCTGAGGAGCTGCATGTCATGCATGGTTTATACCTTTGCTGCAGGTATTTTTTATGTATTGCATGATGAGATTTCATGTTTAGAGATGCAGCTGGACTTACCTGCTTGGAAAAGTAGTGAGTAGGATGAACTAATATTGGGAAATATGAGGAACAATCTTTGATTGGCTTACTTGAAAAACCCAAACCAAACAACAACAAAAAAGACCCAAACAAAACAGCAACAAGCCCACAACATTGTTAGCAGTTCTGTTGTCTGACTTGCCTGAGCTTCTTAAACTGAAGGGGGAAGAGGTGTCTCTAACAGCAGAATATCCTGGAACTTCAGGACATTCCTAAGATCTTTGACCTTAGATTTATGGGGCACAAGTGCTACCTTAACAAGTTGGAAGGGTAACTTTTTTTGGCAAATGCAGAGTGTAGTCTGTACACTCTGCATATACATTCTTTGGGACAGCTAGCAAGAGTACCTGAAAGAGGTATGACCACTGTAGTGCAAATCAAAGGTATGTTCTTGTTTTTGTGATGCAGTCTGAAACAGGGCACACTAGCTCCCTCTCCCTTGGCTCTGCTGATGTAGCAACAGCCTGGTGGAAACCAGGCCTCCTGTGTTAGCTGTACACAGCAGTTTTTGTCAGGAAATTCTTTCATGGATGTTATCTGCTGATTTCCACCAGCTAAAAAACATTAGCACTGCCACTGTAGGGGATACAGGCCAGGGAAGGTCACTGTATCACACAGATAAACATCAGAGATATGTCCTTGCCTTGGGCTGAGCTGAATGCTTAGTTCATGGGAGAAGTAACTTGGAATTCAGCAGAACTTGGGTTTGGAAGGGAATTGGCAGGGTATTGCAAGTAGTTGTCTTTGCAGAGAGTGCAACCTGCATAATCAACATGGAATGGGTGACAGACTGTAGGGAATTGCTTTCCTGATGTGCTATGGCTGGGAAGGCTGCAGGGTCTAAGTGCCTTAGAGAAGAAAATCTGTAATGTGGCAATGATGACAATATGCTTGCACGTGTTTTTATGTTGCAAAAATAATAAAAGGAGAAGCAAAGAGTAGAACAAAAAAATTATATAAATAGCTTTTGAAAGGTAGTATGATTGCCTTTGGAGACAGGAGATTAAATGGCTGAAGAGTTAGTTCATACGGTGTTTAGCCAGGGTAAATACTCACACATACTGCTTCCCACAATTTCTATGCTATGACAGATACTGTCTTTAGAAGGATATGACAAAACATTTTTCAGGGAGTGCCTGTCTCAACAATAGATTAGTTTGTCCAGGAAATTCTAGGCCTGATGTGAACTTGCAAGAAGGTATGACTAGAAGATTTGAAAAGCTCTGCGTGTTTGAATACACTTCCTTCATGAAACAACCAAAGGCAACCAGAGCTAGGAAAATATTCAGTATCAGTTTCATCCCCTTTTGAAAGGCATTGTGTGGCTTTTTCCCTCTTGTTGCCCTCACCACTGACATGAGAAACACATAATGTTTTGCAAAAAAAGGAGAGCATATGCATATTTTGCCACATGTGCTTAAATTAAGTGTTGTAAGGAATACTAATCTAGGGAGGGGCCAGATGATAGCACTGTTCCTAACAAACTCTTCCCTGAAGGCATAAGATAGGGCAACTGTGACTCTGCTGTAACTGTAGGGAAGGTCGCTGTGTTTCATCAGAATATGCTTTGTAGGTTCTTGCTGCATTTGGACAAAATCTTGACCCTTGGGAGCACTCCTAAAAAGCTTTAGTTCCAGCATTTTCTATTTCTACCGTTTGCCAAGAGGATTAATGACATTGGGTGTTCCTGTTGTAAATAATCCTTAAGCCAGTTGTGTGCTGTGGGAACAGCAAAATACTTGGTGAGTGTTCCGAAGTGCATTGGCTCTGCTTGGGGTTGCACCATTCACCCGAAGTGGGGAAGAGGCTAGAAAGGTGTTGCAAGCTGCAACTGATAGGTAATCTAGACATCTGCTATACAAGGATGGGTTGAAGTCCTGATACTTCTTGATATACTCTTCTCAAAACAACAGGTTACTTAAATCACTCAATGTTTGCTTTTTTGTGATTGCGATGGGAAAGCATACACACATCTGTAAAAATGACCTCCTAACAGTGACGTTAGGCTTTCTGAGGTGTGTCAGTCATTTGGAGGCCATGGGAGTAATTTGTTTCTACTGTGGCTAAGCACAAGCGGAAGCTAGTCAAGCAGTAATGAGTGTTTTCATGTGACTTATTAAAGTGTTACCATCAATTATTTATTGCAAATGATGGATTTGTAATCTAAAAAGATCTCGCGATAATGGACATCTCATTACATTCTTTATTAATGGAAGTGGGGGGAAAAGCAGAACTAGTTTGAATTGCTTCAGTTTACTATGGTCTCACCAAGTGGTTGTAAACACATCTCTGTAGGATATTTCATTATCTGAGCTGGAAATAGAATGGACACCGTTACCTGTAAAATCATCACTACTGGCTCGATGCTACTTGTAATTGTCTTCATTATAACTAGGGCATCAAGTGTCATCTGTAGACTGCACTTCAGGCACAAAATCTCATGGTACTAGTTCTAGAATAAACACAAGTGCCTTATTGATTATACCATTACCAGGATTAGTGAACTTCAGGGTGTCTAACTTGTTACAGCCATATGGAAAATTAATTTTGAGCCTAACTGCCAAGACCAAAGTTGTCTTAATTGTCCAACCCAGCAGCATAAAGCTTTATGTAGAAATTCTGAATGCTAAAATTTAATCAAAATCTTAGATAGTATCTTGCTTATTGCATGATCTTGCTGATTTTATTAGCATTAAACTGAATACACAGGAAAACTCCATCACTGGTAACCACGGATATTAATCTAGAAGAAGCAGTAAGAATAAGTACACATCTCTTTCAGGCAGCAGTAAACCTTTTCAGATTCTTAATGGGCATAAATCAATGAAGATCACAGTGGGTTGGATATGTCCTCTATTTAAAAGGAACAAACTTCAGGATGCAGAATTGCTAAAGACTGGAGAAATAAAAGGTAAGAATTAACTGTGGTAGAGTCAGTGTAACTATTGATAAAGGCTGTGGTTCTCTAAAAGGAATTGGTAAAATGCCAGCTAGGAAATAGTTACCTAAATTTAAGAGAAACGTTAGCAGGTTAATTAAGCACAAGATACTGATTTTTACAAGTGCTTTAGTTTTCACTTTATGTTTTGGCTTTGAACCAGAGGCAAGTTAGCACTGGCACATCAAACTGCAGGAGAAATTTAATCAGCACCACTTTCCAACTATTATGCAAACAAATTGGCAAGATAAAATGACAAGTAAGGTTCTACAAAGCTTGTGCAATTGGTAGTCCCTGGAGCAATCTGCATAACTGCTCAGTTTCATGTCCCTTGAAGGACACCAAGCTTTTGCAATTTTTTGATTGGACTTTTAATAGTCCAAAATTAAACCTTCAAAAGAGGTGTAAAAACATCTGGAAGTGGTCTTTACACAATTGGAGTGTCTGAACTGATATGTGGGCTGGATTTGTCTCTGCAGGACAATTCTTCCTGGATGGCCATGTTTATTTCAGGAGAGCGTTCACTGCGTCCAGAAAGCATGTGGGTATAGGGTGAGACTGAGAACTCGCTTTTCCCTGAGTTTGTGCATGTCAGATCCTCCTCTGAGGAGGGCTCTCAAGTTGACAGCTGATGTTCTGCTCTAAAAATTCTAGAGCAAATGGACTTACTGGTATATGGCATAGGTAGAGCTGTAACCAAATGTGCTAGACGATCTCGGGTAACATCTGGACAATGTAATTATTGGGAAAGAGGAGGATTTGCAGGCAAAAGGAGAGTGAAGAGCTCTAGCTATAATCAGTGTTTTCTCTTGTGGTCTGTTGCTGGGTCAGCTGGGAGAGTCTGGTGGAAATTTCTGTATGTGTAAAGCTGTGAATGCTATATATAGACCTAGAAAACTCTTCTTCCCTGCCCACTCTGCCACAGAAGCAGGTGGGAGCTGGAATTGAAATCATGGGAACTTTAATTTAGCTCTGCAGTATTGCAGTTGCTGTTTTCTAATAATTTAAGAAGGAACCTTTATTTTTCTCATAAGAATCTAGAGTAAATGAAAATCAAACCCATCAGTATTGGGTGGAAAGCTGTAATATTGATTACAAAAAATAATTTGAAGCAATATTTTGGAATAATAGAATTAGTTGGATGGTTTAGTCACTTGAAAAGGGCCTAGCCTAGCCATTTTAGAAATGGGAGTGTGATTTATTGTCTCTATTCCTGTGCTACTGCTGATTCACCATGTGATCTAAGAGTTCCTCTTAGTTTCTCAGCTTTTCCTGTCTATAAAACTTCAAGTAACCACATCACAGGGTGTTATGCAAATGTTAATTAATGTTCATTAGATTATTTTAGCTCTTGGTAACATAGCAACATGAAGTTATTACATGGAAAAATAATAGCATGTGGCCCAGTAGTAGCAACATGCAAAAATGAATGAACATATCTGTTAAAATTTTTAAAGCATAGATCCAATCAATTCAACCTTAAACATTGGGTACGCTTAAAGGAATTCTGGTATTTCCTACAGGTTCTTCTCAAATCATTAATATGCACATTGAAGTTGTAAAATTTCTGATTTGAATTATAACTTTAATGCTAGGCCTTTAATAATTGACTTTGGGAGCTTAATTGGAAAGATATGGGATACATAGGGTCAAGTTTATAATTCTTCTGGGGATGTATACCCTATAAAAACCCAAGTGAAAGTAACAACTGATGGCTTGTAGAAAAGAGTTTCTGTATGTGGGGTTTTAGGATCTTTTAGTAAGCAGTTTAGTTGACCAAAACTACCCTTTATAGTGCTATGATAAGATGCTTCCTCTGTGATAACATCCTACAACTTTGTACAGGCATAGCTTTGAAGTCACAGCTGTAGTTGGCTTATGTACATCAGTAACATCTTGAGTGCAACACTATGAATAAACATGCAGAAACATTTTCATTTTCTGTTATTTTGCAGTTCTTTCTGGCAACTTTTGTGCCCTATTATTTTTTCTTGCAGTGTTTTCTGTGGCAATATGTCAATATTTTTGTATGTGCTCTTTCATTTGTAAGGTGTAACTATTGGTCTGTACCTGATTCATAAATTGGTTCCAGTCAGATGGTTTTAAGTTTACTGTTCATATTGTATTAATTTCAGAGCCACACTAGGGGGATACAACAGGATTATATTGTGAATGGGATGTCTCCTCTGGTTTGCCAATTTATAAACAGTTCCTGGGTAATTATAAACACTTGTATAAACTTTCCAGAATGACATCATTGACAGTGTACCGTTGAGTCATTTGAGGCATCCAATAATATGAATGAGTCAGAGCAGAAATCTTATTTGCTTTGTTTCTGGTATACTCTAAAGGATCAGTCTGCGGCATGTGTAGTATCCCATGTCTGACTTCACAGTTCCTCTGCCATGTCTGTTCCCCAGCTAGGTTTTGTCATTGTGGGATTGCGTAACTTACTTTGGAAGAGGAAGGTAGTATTTCCAAAGGTTAATTTCTCCTTGCATCTCCAGTTAGGCTCTTGAGCATTTCTCACTCTATTCCAGTAGATGAGGTAATGCTTCAGTCGCCTGCTTTCTACCAGCAAAGTGGCTAGCTTGGTTCATTGAGACTCTAGCTCTCTGTCAATATTGGACTTGGGCCATCCTGGCAATCCACATACCTTGCACACATTCATTACAATTAAGTGTAGCTGGTTGTGGAGGGTTTGCCATGAGTCAAGCATAGCTTCCATTTCAGGATTAAATCAATACTAATATTTGCTTGACTAGCAAATAGCTGGACATTCTTTAATGTGTCTGAAGATTTTTGTAATATCAATAACTGATCCTTATGGAAGTACTGTTAATTAAGCAATGGGGCAGGTCCTGCCCCCTGCACTATCCTATTGTCCTGGAATCATTTAGATGGTTTAAACAAGGTCAGTGCCTTCCTGTAGGTGCTGCCTTACTCTTCAACAGGATGGGGCCCTTGTTTGAAGGAGCTGGAAATAGGTGTGGCAGACTAAATGATGCCCAAGTAGAGAGACACAGGAGGGAGGTGTCCAAGAATTCTAGCAAGAAGAGATTGCTATGCTCTTTGGACTCTCACTGTGCTGGTTTAACTGATGCATTATGTGATATGGGGTAGGCCAGAAGGGGAAGCTGTAACTGGCAAAGGAGTTCTTTACTAGAAGAAATTGTCCGGGGCTAGAGAAATCATGGCTAGGTCTAAATTGCTCCTCTCCAAGAATTGCATGTATATTGGAAAAGTTACAGAGGCTGGACAAAGCAGGTATGGTTGCTTCGTTTTGGGGTTTCCTGTCTAGCAGAGCAGGGAGTTCATGAAGCCAAACCTGTGTGAAAAGGAAGAAGCTTATTTAGGGTCTGCTGCTGGTTTATGCCTGAAAAGCTTGCTGTCATGAAGCTGTTTACTAACAGAGAAATAGCAAACTATGCTGGACTGCAGACTTGTTTTTTCCTTAGGCTACTAAGAGGGTCTAGGGTAGCAAGGAAACCAAAGTTAACTGCTGTTTGTTTGGCAGAGACCATCTGACTTCCTCACTTGAGAAAGAACAGCAGGTGCCTATTTTCTACCTCTCAGGGAGGAAAACAAGGCACTCCACTGTCTATATTGCTGGTTTTGCTTCTGTCTTTGGAGCTCTCCACCTTGGTTCTGGTCCTGACTTGTTGGGAATGTACTGATACTTTTTTAAAGGATGCCAGATAAGTGGTACTGCCCCAGGTGAAACATACTGGTTGCCAAATGAGCTACAACAACTATGTAGGTGATGACTGAATTGCAAAAGTGGGAGTACATGGTTTTCATCTGCAGGACACTCAGGCTGGAGGAAGCCAGCTGGCTTGATCCTGGAATGCACCAACACTGCTGTGAGGAGGAGAACCCACTGTTCCACACCAAGGAGCCAGATGCTGACCATCCCACTTGGCAGTTGGTGGTCTTCTCTGCAACCACGTCTCCCCTCCATTGAGGTCAAAAGTAAGAAGGGAGATGCAGAGGAGCACTACATAGCAAAGGGTGGAGGTCCACTGCCTTCACCCTCAAGGAAGTCAAGGGGGTAATGATTCAAGACTTTGTCCTAATGGGCTTGGGGTGTTATTCTGCCAGATGGATGAACTTGTGGATCCTGATGATTGTATTCTCAGCCAGTTTCCTGGGTTCCTAAGCTGCTTAGGAAATACTGCAGGGCTCAGAAAATTAGGGTGGAAGTGTTCAGGTGAATCTTCCAAGCTGAGCATAGAAGCCTAGATGGGGGATGCTTAGCTGTGTCAGAGAAGCTGAGGGCTCTAACTTGTTTGGTTATGGGAAGAAGTACTGTGAGGGTGGCAACAGAAAGACTTTTAACTCTTTGGGGAGAAAAGTGCAGAGACAAAGGAGGGCTTAAACCAGTTTTTCTGGATGCTGAAGACAAAGAACCACAGGAGAAAACAGTAAACTAATCAGAGGATGGGAAATGGGGAAGTGGTGAATAGATAACTTGGTACAGGTCTGCTTTGTAGCAAATGGAAGAAGCCGATTATGCTTTCTTGGAACTAGGAAGTTATTGGGACTGAAGTTACCAGCTGAGGAAAAGTGCAGGAAATCTTTCAAAATCCTGGCTGTGTTAGGGGCAGTTTTTATTTCAAAAGGGTGTGAAACTGTTATGGAGTATGTACTTAGATTTGATTTCCTCCATGGATGAGGAACCAGCTGATGATGAAAGAATGGAAAGTAATTCTGGTGAATGTAGTCATGAAACATTCACTGAAGAGAGCTCAGTGTCATAGGAACAGGAGGGAGGGAAAACAGCAGAATTGGATGTCTGAATAAGGTATTAAATGTATATACCTGATTACTCAGATATTGATACTCAGGCCTCTAAGTACTTGTTATATAAATGTGCTGATCAAAGAGCTGCTTCTGTGATCAGTCTTGGTTTTAGAACAATGTATACTTGCTGTATGTCCACAACAGACCTGAATGTCTGAAATACACTTGCTCACAATGTGTTTTTAGCCTGTGTGGGCAGGCTTTATCTTCTGTTTAAACTGTCTTAAGGATCCCCAGCAGTAATTGAAAGGGAAAGGAAATTTCTGTTAATCCCACAACTTCTTAATGAGCACAAGTTTTGAAAAGGTCAAATAGAAGACATTTGCTTTTTTTTTTTTTTTTTTAGCATGGTCCTTATGAAACACGGCCAAGGAGAAGGAAATGAAATGAAGGAAAGACATTCAAACAATATGTCAGGAAGGCTGTATGAAGGGAGCAGTAAGCCAGCTTTGAGTTGGTAAGCTGCAGAGCAGAAGTAGGCAACTGAGTAGGGGACAAATGTAAGGAGGGGAAATAGGTCATCACCTTTCCAGACAAACAGCCTAGATCAGAAAGGTAATCAACCTTCTTCTGACAGCATGGTTGGAACTTGAGGCAGCAGTGGTCTGTGGTGGAGTGTGATCCTGCAGGCTAGCAAGTAGCAGACTTGGTCTGGAGAGACTGTAACACATTGAACGTGTCCTGTACCAACCTGGATTTTCAGGAATTCATGATAATCAGTGGAGATCCACAAGATCCAGGGATAGATATTGTAGTGGGATCCAGTCAAGAAACTTCTCAAAGGGAATCACTGTCAAAGCTTATTTATGATTATTCTGTTTGGAAACTTTGAAGGAACTTTTGAAGTCACAGTTCTGGGTGAATCAAAGATAAAGTGGATTCTGAGTAAAAACTCTCAGCTGAAAGGGGTAAGGGTCATTGTCTTAAGACAATGATTATGGATGAGTCAGACTAAAAGTTGAAGGAAATGAGAAATGACAAGATGGAAACATTAAGATCCACCTGTTCCAGCCTTTCCTTTCTTGCACCCAGAAGTTTTGTGGAGTTGGGTGGGAAACTCAAAATACCTAGTCGTAACTGTAGACGAGATGTCTGACTGTGTGAACACTATGACCTCTGCTGGACTTAGTCTGTGGACATATTTGTGCAGTCTCCTGTTGAACTTGGGTACATTCAACTCAGTGGAGTGTGAGACTGCCTGGCTCCAAGAGCCCTCTAAGATCAGTTTCTCTCTTGTGGAACTGCTTGGCCCATGCTGAATGCCATGCTACCTGAGAGAAGACTCTTAAAATATAGAATACGACATCAAATAAGTGTCCTCTGACCCATCAGTGGATAAAAGTTCTAGACTTCTTTTCACATCATAACTCACTTGGTACCTCTTCATCAGAGCATTGTCATATTTTCTGAGAATGTTGCCTGCTTATGCTTTGCATAGGCAATCATGTGCAATTGCAATCATGTGCAAACTCCCCAGTTATGGGGTTTGCCCCTTTAACGATGGTGTCATCTGGAGCGATTTCTCCTTTCCCTTGAGGAAAGGGAGTTCCAATGCATTGCCATAACTTGGCAACCAGCTCCTCATTCTGGCTCTCTTGTAACTCAAAGATACTTATTTTAAATAGTGTGTGATAAACAGATCAGCAGTTTAATAATTCTGGAGTGTGCAGTGATTAAGACATCCTTTATATGGAAGGGCTAAAACAAATGCTGAATTTGGTCTTGATTTTTTTTCACTGGGAGTCAGTGAAGAGGGTTATAATTTCTCACCAAGCAATGGTGACAAGACTTTGCTTTCTCCAGGCAAGGAAGTGAATACTATCAATTGTATGGTGATATTTAAATGATTGAATAGTATACATAATTGTAATTAGTCAGTCACAATTGTTTGGAAACTTTTTGCCTTGTGGAGAATACTTGCAGAAGTTTGCATTATCAATATATCAAGAATGATTTTCTAGAATGATTTGTGAAGACTTTTTTAAAAATAAAAAGCCTACAGGAAACTGTCATCTTGCCAGAACATAAATTGAAAGGGGGAAGGAAAAAAAAGTTACATGGATTATTTATCCTGGTTTATCTCAAATGCCAGATTTCATATCCCTTTCAGCTTTTACAGTGGAATAAATAGAATAAACAACTATTTTTTTGTTGTCTTTTTTTTTTTGTTGAAGTTCAACAGTAGTAATGCTGTATGACAGAATCTCAATGAGTATTTTTAAAAATTTTTTTTTTTTCTTCCAGTCTAGGAGTTCTGTATTTTAAATCAAATTTAGCTTATGCTCTGTCTGTTTTTCCCGATGTTTTCTATCTTATGCATAAAAACTAGAAGAGGACAATCAGCTTGCTGAGGTGTATTCTGGGTGTCCCAATGTAACACGTCTCAATTGCATAAATGGATTTTGTAATCTTTTGCCCTGTTGCTTGCACAATGTGGATTAAGTTAATTATTTATAGCTTGTCAGGGCAGCTGTTGAAGTGTCCTATGCAATGCGGGAAAAGCTGAGTCTGATAGGAAGCCATCCTACTGTGCCTTGTCAGTCTGGGTAGGGCCAGAAGAATTTTTAACCGATAGATGAAATAATTCAGAGATTTTTTTTTTTTCCCAGAGAAACAAATGTATCATATCTGTCCCATCAAATGATCTTTCCTGTGCTCACAGGGTTTTTTTTTTAAATTGCTTTAACAGTGTGTCTGTTCTTTTTTCTGTTCTTCCCTTTCTCTAGCTATTGGCTTTTTCAGCTTTTGGTGGTTACTTTATCTACATGTCCCTCTCGTGGTCCTTCTAGAAATAGCGGTTAAGAGACCATCTCAAGTTGTAAAGAATAGCCACCAGATGGCATGGCACAGACTGAAATAAGGGCAGGGAGATCCACTAAGGCTCAATACAGTGTGTATACTTGCTCACCATTATCACTTACATAAGCAGTGGAATGTCTGAAGTTTTTGCAGGTCCTCTTTCTTCTTTGAATGTCTGCTTATGAGAGGGTTTGCTACACTTAAGATCGTCTCCACAAAGTCTTAGCCTGAAGGAGTTGCCATCAGTGGATGACGGTAAGCCATATCCCACTGCTGGGGTGCTGCTGCAGGCTGTGGAGTCAGGACAGGCAAGAGAATTACCATGCTGGTGCCCCGCTGGCCATCCCTGCCTGGCCTCTCTGGGCACAGGGCCCAGGCACTGTCTGCCAGGCCCTTGACCTTTCCTGCGGTCCTGCCGCTGACCTCTCCAGCTGACCAGCTCTGGGCTCCGCTCCCTCTTCTTGCCCAATAGGGGCCCGCTTTTTGCTAAGTTGCTGCTGAGTCAGGCTTTCACAGATCAGTAGACCCTGACCATGAAAGTTCTTAAAATTTTTTTCCTTTAGTTTATCCTGAACATTGTGTCATCTTTCTGCATCCAGACTTCCTCTGACGTCAGTGTAGGTAAGGGATCAGGGACAATTACATTTTTTCTTACAAGAAATGCTGATGTGAACACTGGCCAGGTTAGGAGACCTGAGAAACTTAAAAGCATGGGAAAGATATCTCAAAATCAAATACGTTATCAGTGGTGCCCTGAAATGGCTGGGTACTCAATTTTATCTATATGTATTTTTTTCTTAGTGGTTTTAATGTAAAAAGCATTTCTTGTGCTAAAGATATTTTCCTGAGATACAAGGAAGAGATGTGAATAACTATAAATTAAACCATTCAGTTTATATCTTAGAAGACTGCAACATTACTTGAGTTGAGTGGCTGTACTCACTACAAATCTTTATCCAAATAAGATACAATGGACATCTAGGATTTGTGGTAACAGAATATGCTTTGAACTCTAAACTCTCCTGCTCTTGGAAATTCACTGGATTATGCATTGTGAAATAAGAAACAACTATAGAGTAGCTTATTCCAGAAAACAAAACAAAACCCTTCCAGGAAAATTGGTAGTACTTGCATTGTTCTTCGAGCTTATGTTGCTTTCATGCCTTTCAGGTCAGTGTAGGAAAACAGTCTGGTGTGTTTACTTTTGTTTTAATCGATCTTACTTTGACTTTGCATCCTTTTGCTGGGGCATCAGTGTTGGGAACGGTAAACAAAGTAAAGATACGTACATGTTATGTTTCAGTCAACAGGGTATAGGTTCTGGGTTCAGATTATAGTCTCAGTGAAAACAGTGGGTGGTTTCTCACTAGGTGGAATTATTCAGAAAGCATTTGATGTTTATCTAAGTTCTCTCCCACTGAGTGTAGTAAGAAAGGAGCTCAGCACTGAGTACTCATGAAAATTTCATCCTTGGTTTCATCACTGTTTGTCCTGCTGTTCAGTCAGGTCTAAATTTTCTGTACTGCAATAATTTCTTCTGTAAGATGAGAAACTCAACTAGCTTTTTTTATCCACATAGAAATGAGAAGTGTCATGTGTAAAAAGGCTGGTTTTCTAAGAATGTTCCTTTTCAAAGTATGGTTTTGTACACTTTAAATAATATAAAAGGTAGATATAAAATAACTGAATGTCTTTTGTTGCCCCAATATTGGTTCTACTCGTAGAAAAATGGAGACCACTCAATGTATGACTCCAATAGATGGATCAAAGTGGGGGTTTGAAGGCCAGCTTGGTTAAGGACTGCATCTCGTAAAAGAGGAGGCAAATATAACAAATGGACCCTTCCTTTCAAGAATAAAATATAGCTTCCAAAACATAGTCTAGTGAAAACCTGTCTACCATCACTTTTTGCTGTTTCTAAAGTAATAATCATCATGTATCTAATTAGCTGCCACTCCTTGATCCTTATGGGTGCTCTGCTAGCCTGTAGCTGCTTCGTCTAAAGTGGAAGTGGTAGAGCAGAGACTGACTGTGCTCTGAACTGGCAGAGACTAACAGACTGGGGCCTTGTTCTTGATCTTTGTTCACTGTGGCAGTAAAAGTGGCTGACTAATAAACTTCAGGACAAGGGGGATAAAATGTAAAAAGTAAAATCCATGAACACATGTAAATACTAGCTGACCAGTGCAACAGATAATTCACTAAAAGATCTGATTAAAAAAATTGCTTCTGCCACACACAGCTGTGATACGGGATGATGTGATGATGGAAAAGGTTAATTCAGATGACCATTCAAGTTCCGTAGAATCTGGGTATTTGATATCAATGGCTTGGTGTCAATGATGCTAGAATCCTGTCAGTTCTTCGTGTGTTATTCCAACTCTCAGTGCAGGTTACTGTTTATATTTTTGTGGTTAATATTCTGTAAGACATGGAACATGCAGTAGGCTGCATGTTACAGGCTCCACACTAGTCCCTCCTAAAAGCTATTATCTACTGCAGTAATCACCATCATACAAATAATAAGAAAAGAACTAGGTCTTTTCTTGGGCTCTCTCAGCCTGTTTTCACAAGGCCAAGTGCTGGGTCCTGCACTTGGGTCACAACAACCCCATGCAATGCTACAGGCTTGGGGAAGAGTGGCTGGAAAGCTGCCTGGTGGAAAAGGACCTGGGGGTGCTGGTTGACAGT
>VYZV01020800.1:0-65919 GCA_013401275.1 Pandion haliaetus
AAACACTTTGTAAGAGAAATGCATTGAAATCAGCATGTGTCAAGGAGAACCATGCTAACCCTGTGTTTTCCACTGAAAAAAAAATTTGGTACCTAGCTGGCAATGTGCTGATTAGCAACTTTTGGCACAGAATCTTAAATTAACAGGTAACTCTGAGTACTGAACACTTCTTCAAACCAGGGTTTATGTTGCATGAGGTGGGCAGCTTTAACTAACAATTTGAAAACAGTGGAAGTCCTGAGCAGAGGTCAGCTGAGTCTCTGTGTGGGTGTTCTCCTCATTTACGCTAGTATTTTGAATTTATCAGCTTATTCTGGAGTATGTAGGGCCCTTTCATGATACTTGTTTTTCTTTCCTACAGGACAGTAATTGAAAAGGTTTTCAAAACCTTTCTGCATCAGCCAAACAAGACAATGGTATAAAAGAAGTTGGAAAAGGAATTGTAAGTGTTAAAGAAAACATGGGGTTTATAGCGTTTGGAAACAGACGAATTAAATACGTTGGCATATGTGAGTGTCGCTTGCTATACTCAGATATTATTAATTGAACATCTAAACACAAAATCACGACTGCTTGAGGAACGTAAAAATTGCATGTATTTCCCAACATGGTACAGTTAGGACAGTGGAAAACTTTTTCAACACTTTCAATGTGTTCTCTCTCTTTTTCAGGAGCCAGGGAGATGAAGGACTTATCTCCCTCATCTCAAAACTCCCTTTGCTGCTATTTCTCTTTTTTTTTTTTTTTTCTTCGAATGTTCATATACCCATGTTAATTAATTTCTAATATAATTAAAAATAAATGGTTTTAGATAATTCATCATAGTTTGTTTGGTTTTTCCCCTCGGTGTGGAAGCGTGAGAGTAAGTGTAAGAACAGAGAAAGCTGCAAGTGTCTTAGGTCCTCCGCCTTTCTTTTTGGTTTCTTTTGGTTGATTGTCTTTCTTTTGTGACTAGGCCAAATTTTCAAATGCTGTCTCTTAAACAGAACATCAAACTGCCACTTAAATTCCACCTGGCTTGCAGGGTAGGAGTGGGTATTGACTATATTCTCTGCTTTGTTTTTGTTCTTAAACAGAAACCACTGTTAGACAATGACCATTCCTCTTTCAAGGTAGGCTGAATTGTAAGGCTTCAGGATTGCAGGTGCATTTTATATGCCTGTATAATTTTTTTCATTAATTGAGCATACTGTTAAAGAGCTGGTACTTGAAAATTGTATCTATAGAAAGAATTTGAACAAATCAGTTTTCTGCCTTCCTTAAAATTACTATGATGGTGTGATTATAATATGTAAATGTGACTTATATGTACTAATGTGAAGATATTTTCAGCCCTAGAAACACAAATAAGACTTTCTTTCAAGAAAGTTTTGATAGTTCTTTATTGTGAATACATACAAATCATTTTCATAAATCATGTAATGGTATTTATAGATACTCAATGCTAAATGATTAATTTTAGTCACTAAACAGTTTTTATGTTTTACTGATTTATTTTACATAATTTTCACTTTTTTGGATTTTAGTGTACCTTGTAGAGTTTACAGTATCCCAGAGAACAGACAAGTATTTTTACGCAATTTCATAGGAGGAAAGTGTTTCAAATGGCTTGTGTTTTTGACTGTGTTGCAAAGCACTTTTGTTATTTCCTCATTATGCTAACTGCTGAAGTAATAATCTCTGCCTATTGTTTGCAGTATGGTAAATATGTGATTTTTGGCATTGTGATTTAAGCACAATCCTGCAAATTGTTCATTTGGGGTGGGGCTGGAAGAAGTTAATTCCAGATTAAAATGTGCTCATGGTGGCAGATTTATGAGGATTAGCCTAATTGTCTAAATGAAAACTCAAACCATTCCATTTCTGTATATTTTTTAACTATACATTTACATGACATAACTGTAGGCTGAACTTGTTTCTTTCCTCTAAATATGATCATAAACAACAAACTGGGATTTAAATCTTAGCCTTTAATATTCTTACTCTGAAACAATGCTTTAGCTAAGGTTAGTCTTGAAATTCTTAGCAGTATGTTGAAGGCCTAGTTATACTTTACCTACTTTTGGTCTTTGACAAATTTTTATGCATCTATTCCTATTTGAATAGCTAAAAAGAAAGACATTGGTTTTCAGTGGACATAGCTAATGTAACGGAGATCCATTTTTAACCATCTGCAAATAGGAGTCACCTGTTTTTCCCCAGAGGCACTAGAGGTCTATTCATCAAGTACAATTGCTTCTATGACAAGCAACATTATCATATGAACTTCTATAGCTTGATCAAGTTTTCTTTTGAAATCAGTAGGTTCTCATCTTTCTGCTACCACCCCATTAGCATTGGAAAGCTGTTGCAGAATTTTGTTCATCTGCTTCTTTGAAAGCGTTGTCTAGATTCCTGTATGTCCTGTTTGCCCAAATTGTCCTTTACGTAGTTCCCCTCACCCACAGACATTCACCCTGAAGTATTTATGAAGTTACTTCCCAGCTCCTCTTTTACAAACTAAGCAGGGCAAGGTCTTTTGCATGTATATGGGAAGTGACAAAAATCTAAAAGGAATACAATGTAATTAAGTGCACCTACTTGTTTTAGATGCTTTTTTTTTTTTTTTTTCAGACATGCAAACTTATAGTTATAATCAGTCCTGGCCCTTATGCTAAAACCAAGCTACTTATAGTTAAAAGTAAAAGTAATTTAAAAAATTAATCCATAAGATAAAAGCAACACCACAGCCTATTTTTATGTAGCTTAAATGAATCTCTATGCGTTTTTAATAAGCACATGTAAAAACTACCCCTTTAGTTTTAGTACTGCTTATGTAGCTGATTTTTGCAGATTATTGACAAGGAAACAAATTTTATTGGCTAATGAACGAAATTAAACTAAACTTGCAAACTCATATTTAGGGAAGGCGATGGAACACAATACGTGCATATGCAGTACCTGACATTAAGGGCTATGTGCCTAGACCTGTTGACACCAAGGAAGAATGAATGTCCTGTGTTCCCTTCACTTTTCAAAAGGAAAAATACATGTGCCAAATATTTGACTGAGGTTGGCTGCAGATGCTAGAAAAGGTGGGTGATACTACAGCATATAGGTGCAATTGGCATTGTATGAAGTTTTGCATAACTGATTGCGCCTGGTACAGTTTCTGTCTGTATCTATCTTAGGTATTTACAAGGCATCTATCACCTTGGTACCTAAGCAGTTTGAAAAATGCACCCACCCCAGGAGGCATGATGCAGATACAGGCAGAGGCCCAGGTCCAGAGCAGCAGAGGCAGGTCCCAGGAAGCTCCCCAACTGTGTTACCGCTGTTGTTGAGCTCCTGGCCCACTTGTTGTGGCCAAGGAACATCTCCACCTACCTGTCAGCAGGAAGACGGTACCCCACCCCTCACGTCCAGCTCCACTGGTGGGGAATCTGAAAAGGAAAGATAATGGAAAAGGCAACGATCCAGTAGCAGAGGTGAAACAGAAATGGTGGGATTTCAAAAGGAGGGATTCTTAAAGAGCAGCACATCTCAGGGGAGGGATCAACTGCCAGTCCAAGTGGCAGGTAAGGCACAACACAGGCATAAATCTCAAATGTTCTTCAGTGAACAAAAGTTAAAGAAATACCTCTGTCTCTAAAGTTTGTCTATATCCAAAGCCCTGCTCTGTTCTTGGCCTCTGTCTCAGTCCTCTATCCCTACAGCTGAATCGACTGTTCAGTTCTATGTGTATCTCAACCCAGTAATTGCTACAATCCTAAATATGTCTAATAACAGACTTAAAGGACTCTCACTGGTAATGACTGTCGTGATGCAAAGAGACAGCATGGTATAGCAGTGCTCCAAAATGATGGACATATTCATGAACCTAAAGGCTGTAATAATCCTGGCTTCTAATCACCATGTTCAGAACAGGATCGGGCAAACCACAGATCACCCTTGTAGGCACAAAAGATGGGGCAGTTCTCCTGTGGCCACCAGGAGCAATTGCTGACCTCTGCCACATCAGACCAAGCTCGGTATCAGCCCGGTGCAAAAACCCGTACGGGCAGCCAGCTACGGGCTTCACTGCAGAAACAGAGGACCTGTCTAACAGGAAAGAAAGGAAGATAGCCAGGACTTTGATGAAGGTTCATTAGTTACTCTTACATGGACAACTTCGCTAACAGATCTCATTTTTTCTTTAAGCACAACAGAATCAGCGAGGTGAAACAAAAAACAGTCTTCAGAAAACTTTGAGTCCCGTGTGACTTTTGGAAAGAGCTGCATGGTACTCACAGTGATCAAACGCTGAATTCAAAGTGCAGTGGGTCACTGACTTCCAGATGTTTATATTTCCGTTAGCCCTTATGCATGATCATTTCTGATTCCCTTACTTGGTCATTTAAGGATCAAAATGGGAGTTGTGCCCTGTCAGAGCAAGGGACATGAGGTTAGGAACGTAAAGCAAGTCACAACTTCGTAGACTGCCAGTTTGATGAAAAAAAAGACATAAGTGACCTATTTTGTCTGTAAATCATATATATCACTGTGAGCAAAATGCTGCATGTAGGAATGCTGTGTAAGGTGGAAACAACTAGAAAGATCAGAGAATCTGACCTCTTCCCTTTGCTTCACATCTAAGGAAGCTAGCTGTGCTTCTTTGTACCCACTGTATTTAAAGCTTGGTTTCAGAAGAGAGAGATTTTTTTAAAGCCAATTAACAACCAAGATCAATCATGTCGATATATCGTTTGGTCCATAGGCAATTCTGACTTGACAGTCTTAGTGCCCTCTGGTTTTGGGTTTGGTTTTTTTTTTTTTTTTGAAGTCACCCCTTTGCCAAGGAAATGAGGTACAGGCAGTTAGTTGAGGTAACTCCTTCAGCCAGTTTTAATCCAGCTGTCAGCAGCTGTTCAAAGCAGTCGACCTCTTCTCTGGCCAATAAGGACAGTTTCTGGCCAAACCAAGTTTTCCAGTGCCCCTGCTGTAACTGGCACACCTTTTCCACAGCACCAACCTAGCCACTGGTGCAATCATCTTACCAAGATCCAGCCTGGATTTAGGGCGACCTTTGGTCATCAAGGAATGGATTTATTGGGCAGAGACTGACACACTCATCAAGGTGGTGTCAGCCATTGACCTTCAGGCAGTTTTCCCATGATTGCTCTGTAGTGATCGAAAGTGTAAGGCCATGCCTGTAACGCACCCTCGGTTTCCCCATGCCCCATGTCCATGCTTCACAAAGCTTCCAGAAACTGGAGTTACTAGAGTTGTTGAACACTTTGTTATGAATAATAACAGTTACGAATATTCCTCCTTTTCTTTGCTAGTCGAGTTAACAAACCTATCCTAAAACCTGTGAATGTATTCATTATTCATAAGTATTCGCCAATAGTTTCCACAATTAACTTTCTGCCCGTGGGTTCTCACAGACTGTTTGCTTGTGCTCTTTGTCATTTGTGTTATTGGTCACCTATGCCAGATGCTGTTCTTTCAGCTCTGAAAGGCTGAAAATACTGATTAGGAGGATAGCAAGTGGTAAAATTCCATAGAGGATTAGGAAATTCGCAAAAATTTATTAGGCTTTTTCAGACAAACTTTTCTTAGCAAGCCTCTGGCAAATGTGTAAAAATGCACAAATAACAAAAGTGTTATGATCCCCTTAAATCTGAACAAATTAAACTCAGTGATACTATTTACAGAAATATTTATAAATTAATGGGGGGGGTGGAGGAGTTTTATTTTATTTTGCTTCAGTTTTTGACTTAATTTATTTTGGTTCTGTTACTTACCAATTGCTAGGTGGGCTCTGTTCAGAACACTTCTCAGGAAAATGGAGTTTTCAAATATGGAGAATTTTCTGATGACATGTCAAAAGAATTACAAAGACATTTTGTATGACCAGTGGCTCTACCAGAATGAATATATATGAACCCTTATCTTTCTCCGATTCCATAGAATTTAACTGAAATGTGTGTTTGCTATGTGTGGTAAAAATAGGTCCCCTGTTTTTTTGTTCTTTTTTTCATGTGTACTCAAATAGGAAAATGCTGAGAAATAATTTCATGGTCCTACACTATAGTTGTTAAGAGAGATCTGTTAATGAAGGATTGCAGCTACAGCTGTATTAGGCAAAGCGGGAGAAGAATTGCAAAGGAAGCAGTTATTACAGTTAGGTTGATATACAGTCCCTTTCAAATCTCCATGGAGTGGGAGAGCCAATGATTGCATGACAGTTTGTCCCTAAAATTCATTTTCATAAGGAGCTCATGCCTTTTTACAAATACAATCTCATCCTCACTTTCCATAAAACATGCAACTGGACAGTCCAGCCAGACACCGAGAGAATGTGAATACTTTGAATGTGAATACTTTGAAGTAGTGAATATGCTAAATGCACAAATAATATCCATTATTTTAGCATTTAAAAAATCATAATTATATTAAGCCACACCGAATCCCTTCTAGAGCAGTATAATATTGGAGGCACTTGGGTGTAGAAACAATGAGTGCCACATTAGGGCATACAGGGACTGATATATAGGAGGAGGGATCCTTGGGTCTGTCAGAAGGAGCTTTCATTTAAAACCATATCAAATATATATAAAAAACCCAAGCTAAACCAAACCCTGATTTGTAAACACAACCAGAAGTGTCATTTAACATGACCTCAGCAACACCTTCCAGATGTAAGCTTACAGCTTCAAATTGAAGTCTGAAGAGCAGCATATAAAGTATTTCAAAGAGCAGAAGCTAATCCTTAAAGAATAAAATTTCCAATACTGGGATGCCAGAGAGTAGGCATGACACTGATCTGGCATTCGGAGCACTGTAGTGTGAGCAGCGCAGCCAGCCAGCTAGCAACAGTCAGCCGCTGCTGTTCAGGTCACAGTCTTACCGACGGCAGCCCTTCCCTCACGTATCCCTTGCCTGAGTGTGAGGAATGCAGGCTCTTTGGGCTACCGTACTGCAACATTTTAGCCAGACCGCCCCAGATTAATTTCTGATGACCAAATTGTGTCCCCTGTCCCCGCCCCATCCCCCCCACCCCCCAAAAAAAAACCCCAAAGTGGACTCATTTTTTTATCTGAAGCATGGAAAGGGTGAGAGTTACGGCCACTGACTCACGTAATCAAGAATGGTGCTGGGCAGGTCGTGCTCTACTGTGAGCCAGTGATCGCTGTGGGTGCAAAAAGCTTAATTGTTTCTAGCCTTTGGGAGTGCATTTTATGTAGGGGAGGATTTAGAGTAAGCACATACCTAATATCCTCCTCGTTAACATCTGTAACAATGCCTCTTTGCACACTAAGCTGCCACAGGGAAACACTTGCACCCAGATTTCCACCATGTGCCCGCAGGCAAGGGAAGGGGTAGTCAGGGGAGGGCAAAACTAGGTTTATTTTCAGAAGACGATGAGATCCTGGTGAGCAATGCCCTCAGATGGCGTTACCTACTGTTTGGAGAAAAGAGCAAGAAAACCCTGGCAAATGTTGGGGAGGGCATTGCTCGCAGGATAAATGCTGTGGACGGCCACCGTCGCGCTGCAGCAGTGATTTGGGAGACAGCGCACTGGGGGTGGGGGTGACGTGAGACGTCGGACAAAAGCGAAGATAGCCAGCAGTGCTTCAGAACAACAAAGGGCTGCCCTCAGCCAGTGGTGGAGCACATCTGGCACCCCAGGAAGCTCAATTGGACACTTGGCCCTGAGCTCGTCCCAGGGATTTCTGACTGACACCACTGCAGTGCATAGGTGAGCTTTTCGATAGGTTCACTGACATTTCCTGTCACAGTCACGATGAGGTGAATTGGTAGTTCCTGCCTTGGGATGCAGCATGGCTGTGTGTGTTATGGGTACAGGACAGTGTGCACTTATACCAAAAGCAGTTAATAATGTCAACTGCCACGTGCCCAATGCAGTCACTAAACTTTAGTCCGCCCTTCCGTTTGCCCAAACACATACACTCTGGCTTCCCAACTGGCTTCTTTCTATGTGTTGTCCAATGCATGTAGATACCTCCATCTGCCTGGCCTCAGATACAGTGGTTGTTGCTCCTCTATTTGATTGCCAGATGTCACTGGGGAACAAGATGGGGAGGTTCCTGGATCCTCGGGGCAAGCTGGCCGTCACCGAGGGAGCTCGCCGTCCACGCCAGCTGAAGAACAGGAATCCTCGGTGCCTGCCTCTGACGAAGACTCGCCGGCCAGGACCACAGAGAGCTGGCAGTGGCCGTTGTCCTCGTCTGAAACGCACAGCAACGTTGGGGAAGATTTTGAGGGATTTCAAACGCCAGCGCGGACTCCGGAGTGTGCTATGGACATACAGTCTCCCGGGGATCAGTCACTCAGTAGGACTCCTCAGTTTGAAAGTGACTCTCCTGAGGAGGAGGAGGGAAATGATGAAATGAATGAAGAGCACTGCGGTGTTGAGCCTGTCCCTAGGGATCGGGGTTGGAGAGGGCAGCCCCAGCTAACAGAGGGAGAGAAGCTGTTGATGGAAACCAACAGTAGGATTGTGCAGCTGCTGGAAAATATCAAGAGGGAGCATGCACAGTCCATGGGTCTCATGTCACAGTCCATGGGCCGTATGGAGCTGCAGCTGGGCATTGTGGCTACCTCCACAAGAGCCATCCATAACTACCTGTCAGAGATTTTAGCTTTCCTCAAGCAGCCAAGGACGCAGGTCCTTGAAACGCGCATCTCCCAAAGAGCCACCCCCCATGTTGAGTTAACTTGTGCCTCGACATGGACTGGTGAGGACGCAGTGGCATCCTCCACTGTGTGCTTACCAGGGGCCGAAGGGACGAGCGACTCTCGAGAACCACCGCAGGCCACGCTGCCTTGTCGCAGTGGCCGGCTGCAGAGAGCCATAACCGAGAGGGCCTCGTTGCCCATGCCTACACGCCAGGCAAAAGGGGGAGGGAAGAAAAAATAACCACACCATAGGATTTTTAGGGGTTTTTTTAATGTGCCTGTCCTTTTAATTCTTAGCCATAAGGCCATCAGTGGCAGAATTTAACCATTTCCTACATTGGCTAACATTGTATTCTGGCTGACTAGATTAGTCTAACATTTTGTAGTTTATATTTGCACTGTTAACGATGTGTGCTGCTGGTATTTGAAGAACATTTGCCTCTGTTCTTTCACTTTAACTTCATAAGAGCATTTTTTTACTCTGTGCCAGGCATTCATTGCTTTTCTTACAAATACAAGTCATTTCTTGAGGCAGCTGTTTTTTGAGTTTTCTTTCTCCATTATCCCATCCCCTCTGAGCAAGCATTCTGGACTTGGTGGTAAGTATACAGGTCTTGGCAATACTCACCTCCAAAACCGTGTTCGATCAGTCTTTGCCTGGTGTTTCTGGCATGCCAGCCTGAGGTGTTGGGGTTAGCCTGTACCGGATCATGACCATTCTTATCCTCTGTGGGTCTGACAAGCTCACTTTCTAAGACCCTCGGTGGAGCTAATCCACATGTCTTGGCTATGTCGTACAATAAGTAATGTTGCCAGGATCATACCTCATATTTATCTTTTGGGGCCTGTATAGTGATGTGCCACCAGATCTATCTAGGCACCTGACTCTCATTTTCAAAGTTCCTTTTATGATGGATCTGGTGGTTTGATGGGCAGCATTATAATTTTTCCTCTGAGAGAGTCTGGGGATTTGAAACAGGAGTCACTAAGCAATGTGTTCTATGGGGATAAGAGCCACCTCCTGCAACAAATCTATTAGGAGGAGACTATCCCCTGTAATTATCACAGATATTAATTATTTAAGAAAAAGAAAAAAAAGCAACTTGCCTAGCAGCCAGACCTCTTGAGAATGTAAAAGTCATGACATGCTGTTGGGTACTGTGCTACTATGCCTGTGATTAAGAGCTTTTCATCAGAGACGACCTACATGTTGATAAAATGCAACTAGTTTCTGTGCCTTTAGGCCATCTAATTTCCTGAGGGCTGGCACCCTGAGCAGAGCATGGGTGCAATTGGTAACCCACAGGGCAGATGGAAATGCACTTTGCAATAAATTATTTTATATCTGTTGGTGCTGCCTCTCTCGGGGGAATTTAATATAGTGGCACTCAAATTGCTATATGCATGCAGAGGCATCAGACTGGCTTATACATGTGGTATCCCTGACAGTTCTCCGAAAGGATGCTGTTACCAGGAGCCCCTTGAGCGGTGGTAGCTAATTATCACAGGTGTAGCATGGCTCCTGTGTTTGACTCTCAACATGCCGTTGTAACTTCTCGTAAAGGTTCAGAAGAGTTTATATGGCAAAGCAGTGATGAATTCCTTCTCTGGCAAATACTAGGGAATAACTGTAGGCCTAAAAACCCTCTTCTGTGATAACAACTGAGCTGTGCTCTCTGTCCAGTGAGCCATAGACTCTTCTTCCCTATCTTTCTGGGAGACCGAAGTTATTCAAAATAAAGCAGATAATATTTTGTTATTTACCAGTCAGCCACAAATTGCTCCCTTATAAGTGTGTGTGCGTGCGTGTTTGTGGCTGTACTTTGCTAAATGACCGGTTTAACAACGAAATGCAGCTGGCATGGCCAACCTCCAATGTAGGCTTTTTCCACTGCAGAATATTTCTTCCCTTCCACCTACATCCAGCTGCGTTCCTTTTAAGAATACCATTGGAGGCGTGCTTCTTTGGCCACACTGTCAACACACCTCACACCAGGTGCAAATTTTTGCACCCCTTCTGTGGCTTTTTTATATCTCTTTTGTTAAAACTGTTTGCAAAGGTATCCTCAGAGAACTTCCAACACAGGCTTGTAAGATTCCCCTCTCATTGGTACAAGAAATGCATGCTGCAGCATATTTAAGATCACAAGGAGGCTGGGAGAGAAGCCGATTAGTAAGCCTGACAAATTAATTCCAGTATGTGCGGCCTTTTGAACATGTGTTTCTGGTGCATACCTGGTTTGCACACTGGTACTGTGGATATGAACAGCCTAGTTAAAGGCAAAGGCAAGTAGAAGTTTGTCCCAATGTGCTTACGTCTTACTTCTTTGGGATGAGTTTGAATGAAGCTAAATACAATTCAGCCAGTTAATTTTCTTGGCCTAATTAGCACGTTTGATGATACAGTGAGAATGTTTTTATTTCACATAGTGCTTTCACTTCAAAAGTGTGGTGCAGTTGCGGCCAGATGCTAAGATTTTGACGTATTCTGCAGGACCCGCCATGTAGCTGCTGCCATTTAGAATAAATCTCGTTCCACATGCTGGCTGCTTCTGTATCTTCAGATTTTTTTGTTGTAGTTTTAAAATGACAACCTCCACTCTACCTTTGCTTTCTGATCAAAGGCAGTAGAGCACAAGAAGAAGCTGCACAGGTGTAGCAGCACTGCCTTTGGAAATACTACGCGAGGAACCCCTAAAGAGTTCCTTGCAAAGCAGCTTAAGCTTTAACCTGCTCTCTTCTCCCATTTTTAAGTGCTTTAGCTAGACTTGGCAAGGCACAAAGCACCACTTAAATGGGAGCAGCTATAGGGTGAGGAGGACTGAGAACCTGTCTATGGACAAGAAACCTGCAATAAACTTACACAAAACAAAGTTTTTTTCCAACTGGAAATAGTAAATGGTATGAAGAATTGGTACCAACTGATATTTTGGTCAGATCCAAAATTAGGATCTGACTTCTAGTATTGTCTAGCAAACTCAGTGCAGTTGGAGGGTATGTATGTTTCATCCCCAAACAAATATTTTCATGCTTTTTAAGTGTCTGTCATAGCCTCATCACTCTTTCCCTGTAGCTTTTTGTTGTCTGAATGGGTATATGGTTACATGTGTCTGTTAAAAATAAAGGGGATCAGTTCTTACATGGTATATTTATATTTCTTATTTACAGATTTTGAGTACCTAGTGCTCCAGTGTCCAAAACTTACTTCTTTCTGTATCCCAAAGACCTGTTGTTTGGCTTCTGGGATAAAAAGGGTGGGAGAGACTTAACAGGAAATCTCTGCCCAGTCGAGTCTCTTGGTGATAGATCCCCTGAGTATGATTCTACAGTCTAGCCTTATTTTTTGCTGTATAGGTCAAATGTTCATGGTTACACCATTGCTTTCTGATGCCTTTTGCTGAGCAGAAGTGCAGATATTTTTCTTTCAGAAGTTCACAGTTTGTATTACAAAGTCTTATGAAATGTGACTTGAAGTTTGTTTTATTTTTTTGAATACATGTGATGATTTTAAGATTTTTTTTCCTTTTCTCCTTCCACTGGATGATTTAAACCCCACAAAAAATAAAGCAGACCAATGAAAAGAATTGAATGCTAACTTCAATTGAAAAGAAACAGCAACGCTACTCTTGTGAGACAGTTTTCAACAGTGTTCAGCTTACTGATTCTGCTCAACCTTTCCTTTCCTGCCTGCTCCCTGACCCTCTGTGACACTGAAATATCCACTTCTAGGACAACCTTCTTCCTAACCAGAAGGCTAAAAGTTCTTCCCTCTCTTCTTCTCCCATTTAAAATACCATCTTTGCATCAGCCAGATCTACTGTTTAGAGGGATCAAAAGCTCTTTTCCTCCTGCCTTATTCCCATCCATACCCATATCCAGGGCCCTGGGTGTGCTGCTCTCCAGTGAGAGGTAAAACTTAAATCCCTAAATCTGATACGTGGCATAGTAACACTATCTCTAGACCACCAAACCCCTGTTTTTTCTAAGTCTCTAGTATCCTAATGTAGTAGCTATCCTTGTTTGTTGAAGCAAATAATCATTTGGGCGATGGATCCATTGCTGAAAAGCAACATCGCTCTGACTTACATTGTGGAAGCCTAGGAGCCAGGCTAAGGTATTCCACTCACATAAATACCACAGGCTATATAACTAATACTTCCTTTGGTGAAACTTCAAAGGAAAAGATACCAAATTAACATGATACAGAAAAGCAAATGCAATGGAAGGCATAGTAAGGAAACCTGTTGGTATGGTTCAAGTTTGGATGCTAGTACAGATTCAGAAGTCGAACTATTCTGCTGGCTTAGGCTAGTCATTTAATTTCTCCATGCCTTAGTTTCATAGTAGTAGAAGTGGCAATAAAGGAGCTGTTAGGCTATAATTAGTTGACCATATGGTACTCTGAGGTCTTCAGTCTGAGGGAGTAACGTTACCTATTAAATGCTGATGAACCTTGTTTGTGACCAAAGTTGGAGATGGGGCTAAAGCTAACACTCTAAGCTTCAGAAGATCTTGATTAAAGTTTACCCTATATTTTATCATCACGTCATATGGTAGATCAGAATCCCAAATCCAAATATTGAAGTTCTCATTCAGATTTGGACATTGCCTATTTGGTCTGTTTCTGACCGCAACTAAGTACATTCCCAGACTGTCCAGTTATTAAAATATAAAATACATATCAAAGTTTCATTTAAACAAATGATGCAGTTACTAATGCTAATCTAATAATCCAAGAGTGTGAATAAATTAGGATGCGATTACTTGAGGAGAATAGGAATAAAAGAACACTTCTGGAGTACTTGGTATTGTCCAAAATATCACTGAAATTCTGGTGACTAAGTACAGTCTGCTTATCTCTATTTGAAACAGTGCTGTACAGATTCATTATTTCTAAAGGTCTTCTTTCCATTTCTATATAGATATTCTCCCTTCACATTTTGAAGGTTTGAAGAAGAGGATTGTTTTTCGAGTCACACTAAGTAAACATTAAATGCATGCAGGCTTAAAACTAAAGCATGCATGTTATGTAGCAGCAATAAAAAGTGCTCGGCTTGCACGACTTATGATGCTCAAGCGTTGCCTTGTTAAAAATGCCAAAAAAACTTTTTCTTTGCATTTTTTTGAAAAGTAAATCTCTTCCTTTGACCTTGCAATACTTAAATTTTCAGTTTTTGGACAAAAGATATTTATTTTACTGAATACTTTTATATTACAGATAAGGTGGATGAAATAGTACCAGTTTCCAAGCCATCAAGAATTGCAGACAATGCAACTGTGGACTCAAGAGTGGCAACTATTAAACAGCGGCCTTCTAGTAGATGTTTTCCCTCAGCCTCAGATATGAATGTGAGTGGTAGATATGAAGTACTGCTTTCACTTCTGAAACTGATTGGAGGGGGTCTTTGGGCAGTGTGCAGGGCATACAACAGAAACGAATTTACAAACATTGCTTTATATACTCATTTGACTTCTATTATCTTGTAACTTTAAAGGCATGGTCTACTCTGTATTTCTAATAATAGTTTTTTAACAGAAGAGTCTACATACCCCTATAAAACTGTTCTCATTATATCTTTATATTTATTCTGAGACTGTCACATTGACAACATTGCTACCTCAGTGTTATTCAAACAGATGTGAACTTGTTCTGCCTGTAATCTGAGCTGGTGAGCCGCCAGTAAATTCTGAACTTGAAAGTGTCAGTACAACACTAAATCTAAGCTAAAAAACTTTGCTGAAAGTCAAGGTATGCTATTTCAGTTTCAGCACCAGAGTTAGTGCAGCCATACAATATTCACTAATGTGAAGGTTTCTCCTACTGCAGGTTTTTTTATTATTCCTAATGGCATATATAATATCTTGATTAAATAATACATGATGATTTGTAAGGGAAGAATTGACATTAATACTATAGCACATATTAAAAATTTAAACTCCAGAACTCTGAAATTGAATTACTCAATTGCAGAATTTGCTCCTACAGAACTTCACAAATGAAAAAATAATTGGGTTTATTGCATTTTAGATGTATTTTTCTATTACCCACCCCTCCAAAAGAGCATCAGTCCTGACGCAACAAGCACTTTACTGTTCTCAGCAGCTTGGGATGGAAGGAAATTAAGGCTATTCGAAGAGGCAGAAAACAAATAGTTTTGTGATGACCTACAAGGAGGGACAGTTGAGCGCATTGGGATTCAGGTGGCGTTCCTCAGTTCCTAGCTGAGATGCCAACTGCCAGTGTAACCTTGCGCAAGACAGCTTGAATCTGTGCAAGAGCAAGTCTGTTCTTCAGAAGCGAAGAGGGCATACAGCTTGGTGCGGAATGAACATTAACACCTATGCAGTGTGTGGCTACGTTTTTGGAAGCGAATGAAACAAAATGCAATTGCTCATGCTTCATTTTTCTTACAGCACACAAAATGTGCTGGAAACTTAACATTGCCTTGTAAATAATTTCAACTAACTCCACTTTACAGCTGTTGTCATTTTAATAACATGTAAATAAAGCCCAGCCTTCCCTTTCTCTTCACCTTCTCCCCAAAATAATACCAAATCTGTTATTTTCCATAAGAATTCTAAGTGAAAGGGGTAGTGGATTAGCAGATATGACAGAAGAGTTATTTACTTGTGAGAGAAAGACTTGCATGCTTTAATGCTTGTGGGGTTTTTTGTTTGCTTTTTTGTAGTCCATGTATGAGAGACAGGGTATTGCTGTGATGACGCCCACTGTACCAGGGAGTCCTCAAGGTCCTTTTCTGGGTATACCTCGGGGTACAATGAGAAGACAAAAATCTATAGGTAAAATGCTTCTCATGTATAGTTTGCTTGTGTATTAATGACATACTTTCAGTAACTTTGCTTCTTTCCTAAAGCATATTTCTCCAACATCTCTACTTCAGTGAATGATTGTTTAATTTTATACAAAGTTCATGAGAAAAGAAGTTTGTGTGTAAGATGATATCATTTCCACATTCTGCTTTGATGGTAGTAGGCAAGTATTATGGAATTATAATTTAATTCATTTCTTTAGAATGTTCCCTCTAACAAGGAAAGGCAGTGAGAAGGAAAAAAAAAAGATCAGTACAAGCCCTTTGCAATGCATTACCTAGGGCAAAATGTTACTCCTTTTTTCTTTTTTAGTGAGGCAAAAGCATTGTAATGCTGTGTCATTTACAAAGGAATCCCTGTTGATTAAATGGAATAAAATTCACTTCTTTCATTCCAAATGATGACAATAGATGGTTTTACAGAAAGAGAAAAAGAGCAGACCAAATTTGGGCTCGCTTTGTTCTTGGTAGTAATCTTAGTAGTGTTAATTATCAATTTAGAAACACATTATGCTGATGTAAAATTAGCATCTAAATTATCCCAATATTATCCAGTTTATTTATTTTAAAAGCCATATTTGTAATAACGTAATGTCATCTTTTGAAATGAAACATTATGATTTTTTTCCCCAATAGAATCTTCACAGTCCCTTTGCTAACTTTCAAATGCATCTTAAAAATTCATTAGGTTTCTAAGTTGCATTATCATATGCATTTATAGAGCGCTAGAGCAAGGCACAAGCTACTCTTCTGCACAGAATGTCTTCCCTGTTCAATAATTTTCAAATAAAATGTGCTTCTCTACAGCTACCTTGATGATACATAAAACCAAAACATTTGCCTACACATCAATGTTCAGTTTAATTAAAATTCTTTACCATCCTTTTTTAATTCTGGCATCTGGGTCTCTGGAAGTTCAACAAGAGAGAATGCTTATGGTAGGAATCAACCAAAAGAACTCTTTCATAATTTTGTTAAATATGCCTCATGTCATGTGAAATGCACCCTGGCATTTTAGGTTGGATACAGAAATAATACAATATGAGGGATCCCAGTGGAAGACAGTGTTTAAATATACTTTCTGATTTTTAGGCATAACAGAGGAAGAACGGCAGTTTTTGGCTCCTCCTATGCTGAAGTTTACCAGAAGTCTTTCAATGCCTGACACCTCTGAAGATATCCCACCACCACCACAGTCCTTACCTCCTTCACCACCACCACCTTCTCCCTCTCTGTACAACTCTCCCAAATCCCCGACATCAAGGAGCTATGGAACTATTAAACCTCCGTTTAATCAGAATTCAGGTTCAAAAATTTCTTTGGTTAGGCCCGAGAATGTGGGAACAATGATAAGGGACAAAGGGATCTATTACAGACGAGAACTGGACCGATACTCTCTGGACTCTGAAGACCTGTATAGTCGGAGTGCCGCATCTCAGGCAAATTTCAGGAACAAGAGGGGTCAGATGCCAGAAAACCCATATTCTGAGGTTGGGAAGATTGCAAGCAAAGCAGTTTACGTGCCGGCCAAACCAGCAAGGCGGAAGGGGATGCTGGTGAAACAATCCAATGTTGAAGACAGTCCAGAAAAGACCTGCTCTATTCCAATCCCGACAATTATTGTGAAAGAGCCATCCACCAGCAGCAGTGGGAAAAGCAGCCAAGGGAGCAGCATGGAGATCGATCCTCAGTCTTCAGAGCAACCTGGGCAACTCCGACCCGACGATAGCTTAGGTGTCAGCAGTCCGTTTGCAGCAGCCATTGCTGGAGCAGTGAGGGACAGGGAAAAGAGGCTGGAAGCAAGGCGTAATTCTCCAGCCTTCCTTTCCACAGACCTAGGAGATGAAGATGTTGGACTAACACCACCAACACCACGTATGAGGCAATCTAAATTTACCGATGAAGCAATGTTTAGCAGTGAAGATGGTTTTAGACAGCTTATGTCACCATCTCCGATTCCCGCACCTAGAGAGCCTGAAAATCTTTTTAACAGCAGTGAACCCACAAATCAAAGTGATTCAAGGACATTAAACGCTTCGTCCAAAACGAAAGGTACTGAAAACAGTACAGTGGCAGCTAAGTCCACGAATGCATCCAGCTCAGATAATTACGTTCACCCGGTCACAGGAAAGCTATTAGATCCAAACTCACCACTAGCCCTCGCTCTCTCTGCCAGGGACAGAGCCATGAAAGAACAAACACAGCAGATTCCAGGCAAAGGAGATGCTGTTAAAGCTGACCTTAATAAACCACTTTACATAGATACAAAGCTGAGACCGAACATTGAAACGACTTTTCCCGTTACTGCTACTGTCAGTAGGCAAAATACTCGTGGCCCATTGAGACGGCAGGAGACTGAGAACAAGTATGAAACAGATGCAGGGAAAGAAAAGAAAGCTGAGGAGAAGAAAAACATGTTGATAAACATTGTGGATACTTCGCAGCAGAAGTCGGCTGGCTTGTTAATGGTTCATACCGTGGACACAGCAAAGTCAGATGATACACCCGAAGATGAAGAGGAAAAGGGAGCTGAAATGGAACCAAACCCTGAAAACTCACCGCCAGAGAGGCCAGAGGAGAGCGAGGAAGCAGAAAGTGAGCTGAACGTGCCTGCTGTGCCTGAGCCACCGGCATCTCCCTGCAAAACAATCGTAGCAGCGAGCTCTGTTGACGACCCTGTCATCTTGCCATTCCGCATCCCTCCGCCACCCTTAGCATCAGTTGATATCGATGAAGAGTTTATTTTTACTGAGCCACTACCACCCCCCTTAGAGTTCGCCAACAGCTTTGATATCCCCGATGACCGCGCAGCTCCCGGTTCGGCTCTAACAGACTTGGTTAAGCAAAGAAAAAATGGCACGCCTTCACCCGCGCCATTTGCCCCCAGCCAGTCAACAAATTCCTTAGACAGTAAAAAGCAAGTGGGTCTTTCAAACTGTTTGCCTGCCTCCTTTCTGCCACCCCCTGACAGCTTTGATAACGTCACTGACTCTGGGATTGAGGAGGTAGACAGTCGAAGTAGTAGTGACCATCACTTAGAGACAACCAGCACTATCTCAACGGTGTCCAGCATCTCTACCTTATCCTCGGAAGGGGGTGAGAACGTGGATACTTGTACAGTCTATGCAGATGGGCAAACATTTCTGGTGGACAAACCCCCAGTACCTCCTAAGCCAAAAATGAAGCCCATAATCAACAAAAGCAATGCACTTTACAAGGACGCGCTAATTGAAGAAACTGTAGACAGCTTTGTCATTCCTCCTCCCGCTCCGCCCCCACCTCCGATCAGTGCACAGCCCAATATGGCTAAAGTTGTTCCCCAAAGGACATCTAAACTATGGGGTGACGTGACGGAGGTGAAAAGCCCAATTCTCTCAGGCCCAAAGGCTAATGTTATTAGTGAATTGAACTCAATACTCCAGCAAATGAACAGAGAGAAATCCTCAAAGCCAGGGGAAGGATTGGAGTCACCTACTGGAACAAAAACTGCAAGTCTCAGTACAAGGTAAATGTAATTAACCAACTGATTTTCTAATAAAGGCTTGATTTTTTCCATCCCTTCACTAATTTCCCCTGCAAATCACATAGATTAAACAAGAATGTACTCTCTATTGTATATGTTTGCTTAATGAATAGTCTATGACAATTTTGCAGAGGAGAAGAATTTCCTTCATTGTCAACATTTGTGTAGTCTACACCATAGGACAGGAGCTTTCTCAGTCTTCTCCAACTTGAAAGACAGTTTCCACAAACCTTTCACTTGTTTTGATGTGAGTTACTAAGATTTGTTTTTAAGTAGTATTTTTCTCTTAAAAATTTTTTTCCTTTAAAATGTGGTGATAATTTCATTTTTCTTCAGTCCCATAACTTATTTTGGCTTCAAACAAGTAAAAAAAGTGGTTTTGCCTAGGCTTACTTCACATTCACTGTGTGATGTCATTTTGATTCATGCTGATACCTCTCACAATCCACTTTATCATGAAGTATAAAGCTGTCTTAGAAAATCACTCATTGAAATCACTTTGCACTATTCATGTTATTACTAAAAAGTTAATTTAGCATCTCTACCACTTAGTATTATGGGTTTTAAGGTCTTACTTTCTATTGCACATGCTTGTTAGTGGACAGTCTCTGACATTTACAGGTTCAAGGAGGTGGCTTATTTCTCCCAACAGCAGCATCCCTGGTAGTACAGTGCAATACATTTGCATATAAGTGGTTTCTGAAAGGTACTTACGCAATAAGTAACTTACAATAGTCAGACACCATTGGGAATTGTCACGTTTGTGTGAAATACGGATATAATATCATGAAATCCACAATTATGAAAAAAAGAAGGTAATTTTGTTAGTTTTATTGAGAGCCTGAGGTATTTCTTTTTGTGGTGTGGAATGGTTCGGCCTTACATACAGCAGTTAAATGTACCTTTCACTGAAGTATTGCATATTGTTTGGGCCTCACTGCTCCATAGAAATGTATTTTTTGCAGAAATGCAGTGCTGACTTTGTTTTTAAAAAAGATACCAAGTAAATTTTATTAGAATTATTCTGCTGGATAATAAATAACTCAGCCTTTGAAAAGCTACCTTTCTTCGCATGCATGAAGATAATTTGGTCTTAGGGGAAAGGTGGCTCTGTTAATTGCAAATGATGGCTCATTCAGAAAACAGTGTCATCCAAAGCCTCAGCGTCAGGTAGTTATATTATTTCCTGCAAGATGGAAGTCATCAAACCGGTGACAGGGAAGTATGGAGGTTATACAATTTTTAGAACGAAGAGATGGAAGAAGAACACTGAAAGTCTGGAATTCCTGTCAGTGGCACTTGACTAAATGTAGTAGAAATTGAGATGTCTGTACAGGAAAAGCCTTAATACATGAAAAAAATACAATGAAAACTGTACAAGAAAAACAATATATACTGGCTGCCTGATGAAGACAGTCTTTAAACAAAGTTAGCACAGCAACTGAACACTATACATTTGAGAATACCTCAGGCAAGCATAAAATCAATACTTGTGCAGGAAGCTTGAATTTACGTAAGTCTTGACTTGCAGATGACTGACAGTTTCATTTCATTTTTCTTATGTCTTCAAGAATACTATTTTTCTAGACCTTGATCATCTTTCTTGTTAAGCCATATGAACGTGTTGCCTCTAGCTTCATATGTATAGTAGTATTTATCGTCTTTTATATTTAAACTGATAGTTCTTTCCAGGTTACAGCAGAGATCTTTACTATCCCTGTTTTATTATAAAATAACTGAGGCTAGCAACTACAATGTATTGTAAATACATCAAAGTATTATCATTACTGAGAGGAAAATGAAAAGTAGAAGCAAATAGAGATACATCTTTTTTGTGAAAAGACATTTAAACAGGTGTAAAGGCTGGAAAAATATCTGAAAAACTACTATAACTGTATCACTTCAGTGGAGAAAAGCAAACTATCATGTAAGCAGGAGTAGTCCCATATATGTTACATTTTAGACAAAGATCTGACTTGGACAGTGTTAGAAAGTTACATTGCTTTTCTGTCCTTTCGGTTTTTTAATTCTTATAACTCAGCTTTGGTAAATTACATAGTCTTCATTATGGAATACAGACCTCAATTTGGAAACAAAACCACACAAAGCGTTCTTTCAGTGTGGCTGAAATCCTACTTCTTTCCTGAAAAGTAAACCCAAACAGGCATCTTTGCAAACTAGAGAGAGGATCTTGGGATATAACAATACCAAAAGACCTATGAGGTAATAAATAAGAAAAGTTGTCAGTGGCCTAGAGCAGCAAAACTCTTGGCTGCCGTTTGACTGTGGAAGAAAATGACACCTCCACAGAATTCCCAGTGGGAACGGAAGGTAAGAGGGCTGTATTTTGTTTCTGTCTGTTTCCAGAGCTGAAGTGTTTACATTATTTTTTAATTGAGGTGAATTGAAGATAGTAAAATGATCAGAAAAGGTTACTCAGGTTTTCTTTTTTAAGCCAAGTAATAAATCAGAGACAGCAGACGAGAGCCAACTATCTACAGATATCAAAAGTATGTTTTAAAAGGTGCTGCAGGCAATTCCTCTTCCTCTTAACCAAAGTGAGGTAGAGAGATGTAAATGGAGAAGTTGACCTGTAGATTCCAAAGCCCTACTTTGTAAACCAGGGGTGGTTGGATCCATGGTGTCTGGTTGCACCTGTGCCCAGTTCCCGACTGCCCCTGGAGCAAGGCTGGCACCTTCCCCTCTCTCTGAGCTTAACCAGCTCCACGTCCCGGGCGGATGAGAGAGGATTGATTTCGGAGCTTGATAAAGAGTGGGAAAGAGGGAGTAAAAGGCTAATAGTAAAATTGAGCACAGTGGAGAAAACGCTCCAATTTCTTTTTGTTGTGCTATGTTTATGCCCTGAACTGTCTGCATTAAATTTCAGTTCTGTTCTCAAAGGTGCCTGCATAAAAGCAATCGATGCATGGTAAATGCTTCCCAGACAAAGGCATTTTTTTTTACTGCTTTTAATCCTGCCTTATCTTCTAAAAAGTTAAATAAATTACAGCCTTTCTAGCCCAATTGCACAACTGACACAATTTGTTACAAAGCTGTCAAATATTATGACCAAGGAATACCATCTTGCCAAAATTCCAAGTATTAAAGCTAATATTTAAATATTAAAGCTAAAATTCTTAAGAGTTTCTTGATTTTTTTCTAATAGCGTAAAGCCTAGGACAACCAATTGTAGAGCTCGTAGCCCTTTTCTGTGAGGTAGCATTAGAATGGGAGCAAGGAAGTTGAGCTCACAGAAAGCAGTAATTCTGCTAAATTAAAGGACAACTCGTTAGCTCTGCTAAAGGAAAAGTGATAAAAAATGAGTACGCCTTTTCATATCCTTCAGCCAAAAAGAAGTATTGGGAAGTGCTATAAATAGGAACATTGTTCACAGGCTCGCTTGGGTTATGTTCACAGCACAAGCAGCCTGATGAAATTAAAAATACATATTTGCTCCTTGGAACATACATGAAGTTATAGCCCAGATAGCAATCCTAAATATCACTAGGAGTTACTTTTGCACAGCCCATAGACATACAATTGTAGTTCACTCACGGCAATTGCCCCGTTACAATAGCATAGAGGTGAATTAAACTGTAGATAGTTGGGTAATGGCTTGCTACAGAAACCCGTGAAAATATCTTCTTTCTACATTTTTGATAAATGAGGATTAGGAAGAGATTGTTCTACAGCATTGAGCAGCATTTCTCTCTCAATTATTACATTAAAAAATGACCCTAGACTTGCTTTTTTTCTCTGCACATTGGTTTAGCAATAATTTTACACAGTGTATTTATAGTTTTCTGTGGTTCTTATGGAGACACCAACTTTCAAGATTTTTAAATAGAGCATGGAAACGTTTGGCTGGAAATCATCTGCTTCTCAGTGGCAGTGACCAGCTGTGGGATAGGAAAAAGGAGACTGGTAGGGGAAGGAAAAAGAGGAAGAAGTGAAAGGATGTGCTTGCTTGCTTTGTACAAATAAAGCGTAATTAAAGGGTTTGATCAGAAGGTTCTGGAATAGAGCTCCAGATCCCACTCCCAATTTTGGCCATCATTTACTTTAAGAAATTTTGGAGATCAGTCCTGGTGATGGAGATTTTTATCTGGTGTATCCATGTAGTTAGGCCACAACATCTGACCGTCACTTCCTCCATTTTTGCCCATCCTTCCTTAAAGAAAAGGTCGAGGGTGTTTAGATACAGAGCTCCATTTGACCCAAATACCCAGAACTAAAGCCCCAATGATGAGCTCTGGTCACAATTCCCATTTCCGAATTTGGATACGCAGAGGTACAGAGATGGGAAAACCCAGCCGGGGGGGAGCCCCGCGGCTTGGCAGGTGATGCTGTGCTGTCAGCGAGCAGGGCGAGGAGGATGGGACGTGTAATGGTAGTATCGACCATGATGCTACAAATACAGCAGTGCTATCAATTCACTTGAGAGGCTACTGACTTTTATATGGAGCTGCTAAAAGAAATGGGGAGAAGAGTAATGTAGGAGAGTTTATCCGGTTAAGGGAGGAGCGCTCGCTCTGTGTGTGAACCCAGCAGTCGCTTAGCAACATAACGATCAAGTGCAAGCCTGCGAGATCGACTGAATAATATCAGTGTGATTAACATAGGCTAGACCCAGTGGCTGCGAAGGAGAAAAACCACAGCTCCCAGTGCAAACAGCATCCTTCCACCACAACTCCGGTGTACCAATAAGGAGTAATGAACAGCACCTGCTGCTGCTCTCTACCATCACCGTGCCAAAATGGTCAATAGCTTTGCCGGAGGGAGAAAACTATTTCTATTTCAAACAGTGCTTACGTTTCTCCAGCTGTGTTTGCACAATGTCCCCACGGCCTCTGGGGCAGGTTGGGCGTCACTCCCGGTAGTGGGAAATGCTCACTATAAATGTGGGAGCTATGGAGGATGCTTAACCACGCAGGATCGAGTCCTCTAGGAAAAATAACCTGTACTGCGGTGGCATAACAAGTTTTAAAAGTGAAACTGCCTATGGCCAGGGTTTTTGTCCATCTCTGAATTTTTTTTTAATGACTATCTGGAAAATATCCTATTTTTTCACAAACAGGTAAGGCAGAACTGAACTTAGTAGCAAGTCCTGCATAGGGACTGATCCTACATTTGGTTTATTGTAAAGGATGTCTGGATTTTGCAGATGATGAAATACATATCTGGTGGGATAATTTTAGTTTACTGTTCAGTTTACTGCTGTCCCATTAGATTCATTTCATTTCGTTAACTGTTTGTCAGCCAATTTCACAGGATTGCTTGCTTTATCAGTAATTTTTGCAGTGTTTCAGTCATTCCATTTTGTCATTTTTATTTGCTGTCATGACTGCTGTTGTCAGAAGAGGGTCATGCTGAAGTGCCATGAAGTAAGTGACGACCGTAAAGCATAGAGTATTCTATGTTGTACATTCTGCTTCTTTTTAATGCTCACTCGTTGTTATTGCATTTTAGTGATTTTGGTGTTGACTTTGTTACAAAGTGCAATGTGGATTAGATCACCCTAATCCAGAAATGGTAGCCATTCTAAAACCAGAAATAGGATGTCGTCTCAAGCTGAAATAAAAGCCACTTTGATCAGAGAAGCATTCAGCAAATGTTGTGATAACATGAGCACGTAAGACTAGATTCCTGAACTTATGTCTGAGCACCTAAATAAGGGGTATGATTTTTCAAATATGGCCAAATTCTGGTGGGTTTTTGGAGGTGGAGGGGTGGGCAGGGATGATTACTGCAGTTTTACATACCTATGCAAGGTTAAAAGTGAAGACAAACTATCCCTCGAAATAATCAAGATCTACTTCAGTCATCACTGTCGAGTCTTTCGTCCTTGGAAGCTGTGGGATTTCCCCCCTTTCTTCTTCCAGCTTCCCTTGACCTTTTTCCCCACAGCTGTCCAAGGAGAGAGGGCTGAGGCCGTCTCCTGGTCCTCTGCCCCCCGTCAGCACCATTCCCTTACCGCCGGCTTCCAGACATTTGTGCCATTTGCATGGAAACTGTTGCTCTTGAACAGACTCCCGCAGACCTTATTTATTATTCTTCACTCCAACTGCACAGTGCTACTTGCAACACACACCAACCATTTCTCAATTCTTCTCACTAAAGTAACACTATTATAAGAAGATCTATATCCTGCCAGTCATCACGTCAGCCCTTGTTCTTAATCTTCCCCCAAGACAGACAATTATTGTCTTACTTTCCTACCATACAATTTTCCTTTGACAGTCCAAAAATAAAGTAAAAATATTATGAGATGAAGGCAAAGTTTGGGGTTTGTATGGTCTCAAAAATCTGTAAAAAGTTAACTCTCCGTATAGGGACTCATTTCACTCATTGGTTCTCTTGGTTGTTAAGATTTGTTTCACTGATATAATGGAAGAGCTTTCTCAGAAACAGCAAGTCTTTTGGCAAGTTACGGGATAAAACAGCTCTCATGAGAGCATAATGGGTTTGGGGTTTTTTTTACATGGGAGGCTCCTAGGAGCTGTTGCAGCGTGCCGTCTTTCACTGATTTGCTTCTGATATTAAGTTAACAGTAAATTTGAATCCTGCAAATCTAATTTAAAATTTAAAAATAATTTCTTGCCAACAAGCTGTGTTGATGGCTTTTATACTTGGAGGCTGCATCATTGTGACACAGGAATTATATATTGTGATTGTAACATGAGGCAACATAATGGGCATTGCAATCAGTGCAGTCTTACAGCCGCAAATGTTTATCAATTACTACCATATGCTGATTCTAATAGAGCAAATTTTATTTAAAATAATTATCAGACTTTTCACCTTTTCAAAAGTGAAATTCGGGTTTAGGCAGGTTTAATATGTTTAGTATAGCAGATGATCAAATAAGGCATAAGAAAGTGCTGTTATTAAAAATCTGAAAAACCCACAACACAACAAAACCATGCCTGCTCTCCAGCTGGAATGCACTGGCTCCTTATTGACCAGGATACCAATCAACCGTAAAATGCAAGGTAGCTGATGGTTTCGAGTCTGTGTCTGCATCACAGATTGTATTGGAGATGTCATAAATTATAATTTAGGATGCACAGGAGTTACACAAATACGCACTTTTTTTTCGTGGATTACAATTACAGTGCAGCAGTCTCTGTAACACACTGGGGTTGATATGGCAGGTGAAAGAAGGCAAAAAGAAAGGGAAAAAGTGGATCATGGAATTAAAGGCTTCAAACTGAAAGCCTGGAAATGCAGCTGTGGGTTTCAGCAGACTGGCGTGACCTTCACGAGGGCTGTCTCTGCCGTGAAGGCTGCGGAGCTGGTAGCAGAGCCGGCTGAAGCACAGAAGCTGGGGAACCAAGCAAAAATTCAGTCTTGCAGGCTGCTGAGTAATTTTGGAGGCAGCAGTGACCTCAAGTTGCTGGGGTTAAGACTCATCCTGAAACGGACCGCAGTTGCAGCAGTGGGGCCACATACTGATTCACAGACTTGTCTGTGTTCCCAAGCGTGTAGTAGAACTAACAACTTTCTTGAAGAAGGTGTGTTGCTGTAGGATTAAGTCTGTTAATGTTAATAAGGTGCTCTGATAAAAGGGTTAATATTTATAATAACTTGAGTACTGATGTGGGTATAAACTGCGCTGGTATTGAAACCTGATTAATCAGCTAAAATAAAGAATTTTCTTATCGTTGTTCCAGAGATGCATGTTAATAGTCAGTAGTCCTGAACCTATGGCTTGAAGAAAGCAAGATGCCCACAGATCTTTTAATAGTGCTCGTAGCCACGCGAAGCCGTTACTTTGATCCAGGCTGACAGAAAGCAAAGTACAACATTGCCTTTATTGCTTTGCTCACGCAGTATTACTGCCCGTGGGTCTGAGAAAGTTAGGTAACACTAGTCTAAGGAATACTTAAAATAAGAGCACACAGTTTACTTTGGGGGGGGGAGGGGGGTTCTTTTAGTGACTTAATATATTTTCTTTAAAGGAACAGTGACAATTATTTCCTGAACAAGGATGGACAGGGAGTCTGTGAAAGGAACAACACAGAGAAGAAGCAGCAAAAGTGAGTTGCAAAGCAGAAGGTGTACACGGAGTGAATACAAAACCATAATTTCTAGTATTTGCAAGATGGGAAAGTTAAGTAAAAGGGTAATTGCAGGTAAAGAGGTAGGAAGACATTTCCACATTTATACAAACCTCATCCTGCTCTTCTCGCAGTCACTAGGACAGCATTTTCCCAACCTTTTTCAAAGCAGGTTCTTTGTTGATTTAAAATTATATCAAGCCTTGTTAAAGTGTGTGAGATTCCTAATGCTAGGTTAAAGTACGTAGAAATAACTTGCTCCCCTTGGTTAGTACAATTTAATAGTTTCTTGCCGTAGACATTTTTTTTTTTTTGGAAGAATGCTTAGCTCCAGTCCTGGAAGACAAGGAGAGCCATTAAGCTCCAAAAAAATCACAGGAAACACTCAAAACCTTGCCAAGTGTTTCCTTTCTTTGTTAAATTACAAAGACATAAGTGCTAAAAGTATTGTTCCTACTGTGTTTTAAGTGAAGCGCCAATCTTTCAACTCTCAAAAAGATCCCCCCCCGTTCCCATTGAAATACATGGAACAGTTTGTGGGAAATCAGTGGGATTGCTCATGCGAATAACATGTACGTTCTCCAAGAAGTTATTCTTGGTGCTTTTCTAATAACACGGTGTTGGAGCTTTGTTTGAGACTCGCTGTGATACGTGCGTGCTCTGAATCTCGGCATAGCAGTGCTGTAGGTTACCTGATGTCTTTGGTTTGTTAATTATGTACCAAAGCCCCAGACGCGATGCGGGGAGCATGTAGCTAACAGAGCACACAACAGCCATCAGCAAACCGAGGAAACACTGAAGAAGGTCTCCAGTTCAGTACTACCAGGACTGCAGTAAGGCTCATACGAGAGAAAGGGATTAATAGCCCGTTATCATTGCCTCAGGTTAGCTGCCTGCACTTCTTCGTTGTGGTAATGGATGAGTACTTCACAGGGGGCATGGGTTAGGGTAGGTGGTGAGGAAGTGCGGGTGCCACCATCTTTTTATTTCAAATTTTAACCACTCTTCTATGCAGGATGTGAGTGACCAAAGTCAAGTCGCTCTCCTTCCGTGGGCGTTGACAATTAGATTGCACTGGGGAGCAGACCCAGTGAGACAGCATAACCTGACGAGCTGCCGCCTCGCTCCCAGCAGTCGCAGTGCTCCGCGGGAAGGAGCAAACGTGTCATCCTTACCGAGGGCAGAGGAGCACGAGAGGCTTCTCATTTATAAAGCGGATCTAGGGGTGAGGGACATACCTCCGAGAGAACAGATGTGGGGTTTGACCCCTGCAGTGTGGATCATTTTTGATACTTCATTTGGTGGCAATTAACACAAAATCTATAAGCAGTGACTTAGAAAGAGACCACCATTTCTTCCATAACAGCACTTTAAATACGGGGGCTCCAGAACCACATTCTTTCTTTGGCTCTGTAAGATCTTTTCTGCAGGGTGGTGATTCTGCATTATTAAGGAAAGCATTTGTACCTGACATCATGAACCCAAGTCATCTTCAGTTCTGCCCAGGCATGACAGGTCAGGCCTGGGGGCAATCTGGCACTCAGATACAGGGGCTTCAGTCAGGGTCTGGGCTAGAAATCTAACTACAGCATCCTCCAGATCGTCCTCCGGAGTCCGTGACATCGCTTCAAGGATAAATAATTCCTTCCTTTGGTCTGGAAGTGCCTGAAATTAGTTGTCTGAGGGTTTTCCTAGTTGGCATGGTATTTTAAAAATTAAAAACTCTGGAGCTTAAGGCACGCAAAGGTTCAGTGGAAGATCCTGAAATGTGCACGCTGACTGTCGGAGTTTTATCCTGAGAAGTAAAGGCTGTGGCATTAAGGATTTTATATGAACAGACCTCAGCCTGGCTCTTCTGCTTCTAAATTTGTTCTCTAGCCAATAGACAAAAGCAGACCCGTCTGCTCCTTCACCCACCCTGTCAGCCTCGGCATCAGAGCAAGGTTCATGCCTGCTTAGTTTGTAATCTGAAATTTCCTTTAGGCAAGAGATAGGTGCCAGTGACTTGCTTGCAACTGCATCACCTCTGGGCATGCACAGTAACAAGACTTTTGTCTCCTTAGGTTTTGTACTGAAACTGTCAAAGTATAATTTCTGGGTAGAAGGAAATGGACACAGAAGTCCTTTTACGACCCTTCGAAGGAGTCTTTCATTTTTAAAGTACAAAAAGGCCAGCTGAACAGAAACAGAAATAAGAGAACCTTGTGGAGCATGTTCTGTAAACAAATAGAAATACAAACGTACCCTAAAATACAAACGTACCATAAAATTCACTGAGTAGCTGCCCAAAGATCCAAAATCCAATGCTTCTGATACTTTCCATAACTATTATTATTAGATATGTTATCTAACAGTGTGTAAAACTGAAATGAAGGCTCCCACCCCTCCGTACAATGAAGGGAAGCTCAACTCCTGATTGCACTTCATGGGGAGCACAAAGTGCTCGTGTGCTTATGCCACTTGGTGTTTCTCATTTAACCATGAGTTAATTTGGTGTAGCCTTAAAAAGGAAGAATGTGCTCTGGAAGGTGTTTTCTTTGCTCATAAGCAAAAGTTTTGTTTTTAACTATGGCTTACCATTGATGATTGTTTTACGGGAAAGATTTAATGATACCATCTTAGTACTTTTAACCTGGTAGTGCTCATTTAAAAAAGAAAATATTCAAGCATTCCAAAACTATATTTACCACGCGTTGATCTGGACAACCTTTCAGCAGGTGGCTGATATATCTAACTTTCCATGTCTGTTTCCCATTTCAGGAGCACGGAAGTCATGAGTACTGTCTCAGGTACACGAAGTACAACAATCACTTTTACTGTCCGACCTGGAACCAGCCAGCCGATCACACTGCAGAGCAGGTCCCCAGACTATGACAGTAGGACCTCAGGAGCAAGACATGCTCCCAGCCCTGTGGTTTCACCAACAGAGATTAATAAAGACATCATGCCTGCTCCTCTGACTGCTTCTGCTTCAGCTTCATCTCCTTCTCCAACTTTGTCCGATGTATTTAGCCTACCCAGCCAGCCCCCTTCTGGGGACTTATTTGGCTTGACCACAGGGCGCAGCAGGTCTCCTTCTCCCTCAATATTACAACAGCCAATCTCAAATAAGCCTTTTACAACTAAGCCTGTCCACCTGTGGACTAAACCAGATGTGGCAGATTGGTTGGAAAGTCTAAACTTAGGTGAACATAAAGAAACATTTATGGACAATGAAATAGATGGCACTCATTTACCAAATCTACAAAAGGAAGATCTGATAGACCTTGGAGTGACTAGAGTTGGGCACAGAATGAACATAGAAAGAGCTTTGAAACAGCTGCTGGACAGATAAGAATAGCTATTTTGCCTCACAAACTTCTGTTGATAACTAGAGATGGGCTGGTACTGAAATACCCCAAATGCCTTGTCTGTCTGCGAGTGCCAGCAAAATTGGGATGGGGGGAGGGGGAAAACAGTTTAATTCCTGGTACTCAGGTAATGCAGACTGTATGCTACATGCCCAAACATAAATCTAAATATGTTACATGAGTGGGGCCATTTTATTTCAAAGTTGTGGGGAGATACGAGAGAGAGAGAGAGAAAATTGTTAACTTCAAAACCACTATCTCTTGATAATGCCCTTCTGCTGGAACCATTACATGCCACTTTTCTTTCAATTTAAAATTCCAAGCGTTTAATTTTTTTATTGCAAAGCACTATATTCTCTTCTTGACATTCAGTCTCCGAGCAGGCTTCCTTCCCCAAACCTTAGTTCATTTTAAGAGGACAGATTGCTTCATTACCATTCAAACCCATTTTTATTAATAGCAAAGGCACAATATTAAGACAGGTACAGGAGTTCATATTACTGGTTTTTACTAGTTTAGCTCTCTGATTTGTTGGCAGTGAAGCTGGTTGTTCCGCTGGAATTAGTTCAAAGGTAACCTTGCTCTGTTTTACCTGGTGTTTCTTTATTTCTGCAGTTATACTTAGCACTCTTCCAAGGTGGCAGAACAAGTTCAATACATGCTCCATTGACTTGACCTGTAAGACGATGCAGACGTTGCATAAAAACTGAGGAGGAACGCACACTTAGAGGTACAACAAAATGAAGCTAGTTTGAACCTGAGACCCCCAGTTTTCAACCAGCTAAACTACTGCTAAGTTGCAATATGAACTCTACAAGCCAGTAAAAATTTGGGGTTATGTACAGGCGCATCTTCTGGACTTCACAGTCAGATACTCAAACATGCTGAACCCTGAGAGGTGCTGTTTAGTTCACTGAGTGGTAGGTGCTTAGCTGTTACGAACATCAGGCCAAGAAAGAAGAAGAAGAAGACAGATGAATGTTCCCATTGAAGTCAGTGGGAAGGTTGCCAGTATTCCGAGAGAGGGATTTCAGCCTGTTAGCAGAAATGGAAATGTTTCAGCTTGTTAAAAAAAGCGAAAAAGGTAAAAAGGTAACGCCAAGATGGAAAGAGGTATATAGTGTCTTGGCATGCATGTGTTCCTAGGGCCAGGGGAATTGGGTAGGTAGCCAGTTTCTCATTTTTATCGCTGTTAATAGGTCTTGGCTTCTGGACAAGGAGAGCAGACTGAGCACTTCAGGGGGAGCTGGACGCTGCCCATCGGCCTCCAGCGATTTCTTTGCCCGGCTGTTAGTGGGGTCGCAGGAGAGGTGCGTGCACCCTACGAGAAACCAGGCGGCTGTGGCCGAGCAGGGCCTGGGCAGTGGGGTAACAGAGCTCGCGAGCTTTCCAGGAGACTGCAGTCAGCAGGGGGGGAAACACAGAGATTTGGTCAATCTGACTTTTTTTTTTTCCCCCTTCTTTTTTGTTAAAGTTAACAAGTCTCTCTCTGCATGTTTGAGCTCCCCTTGTAATTAACACCTCTTAATATCTGTGAGTTTTGTAGGTCTTTCTTTATTAACATAATATTCAAGATGTTCAAGGTGGGTAATTGTGTGTGGATGGCTAGACTGCCTACCTACCATACCTTCAGGTTCTCTTACATTTTGCAAGGTACCTGAACTTTCTTTCCTTGAGATGGTCCTTGATATGGTCCAGCCTATCTCTAATTTTTTTATTGTGATTATTTTTGCTCACAAACAAGTGTCTAATTAGGTCTGCAACAGCCCTAGTATGAGTACATAAAGTTTAGCATTTTAAATATCTTTCTTTACTGCAAGTTTAAATAGTTGTACAGATAGTTTATAAGCACAATATTTTAAGAAAATAAGTGGCTGGTCTACTGGGCAGCCTTTGTGCCACTTCAGTGCTAGAAAGTTAAAAACAAAAAAAAAAAAAAANTGGTTTACTACTATTTCTGTGGAATAATTATGAAGTCTTGACCTTTTTAAAATCAACCTCATTTGGATGCATCTGAACCAGCAGAGCTGTGTTATATTTTCTATCTTTGCTAGAACTTCTACAAAGGAGGATGAATATTTCGTCAAAAGTGGTTATAGTTACCAACGCATTGGATACTCATAAAAAACAACTCATTTAGCCTCCTGCCCCCTTTACGGAACAACAAATCTTTTGACTTAACATCTGTTACTACGCTATATTTGTATTTGAAAGTTCCAAGTAACCTTGTAATAAAAATCAAGTACTAAGGCATTTTACTTTCAAGAGTACTGAATTTTTCCGTAGGTGTTGTAGAAAATGGCAGTTTCATTCAGATAGTTGATCCAGGCAACTTGAGGCCATCAAATACTTTAAGAAGTGTAAAAATGGTAATTTAGCCATCATTGTCTTCCATTTGGTGATATGACAGAATTCAGTAAATAAACCACTAATGCCATGCTCTTTTTTTTTTTTGTTTCTTTGGGTACCGCTGATATTACCTCTATAACATGTGCCAGAAAATACATTAGAAAATACAGTAGTAAAAGAACATGTAGAAGTTGACTTTTAAGCTGCTTTTTAATCACAACCTTCTTGTTGGATTTACGTTGAACAAGTGCTGACATACACGGTAAATTCCAGTTGACGGTAATCCCTTTCTTACGCAGGTGTGTTTCTTGCTCGTGTATCTTTTCAGGTACTGAAAGACTAGGTACAACACAATTAGTAGAGAAGAGGTTTAACGCATTAAAGAGCTAATGAAATAGTTTATTTTTTACATTGTGTCTTACAAAGTAAAGGTAAGGAGACCTGAGAGGACCTACTTTCACCAATAAAATACACCTCTGCCAAGATGAATTGGTCTCTAGCTCTGTGATGATTTTGCTACAGAAAGCAATAGTAACAGATACGACGTTGCCTCCGAGTATTTTCGTCAGTCTGGAAATGTTGGGGGGAGGAGAGAAGACCCATTTATTTCATGCTACTATGATAGTGAAAAACAAGTTGTTAGAGATCTATGAAATACGTTATGATATTCTGGGTTTTAGGATCAACTTTTGTTTATATACTGTAATTTAAATAAATTGCATTTACATGCCTAGTTTCTGTAATATTTGTGTATACAATACCAAAATCTTACAAGATGTAAATTGTGTATAACTGCACAGACTCCTTTCCCTAGGTGTCTGAAAACATTTTAAGTTTAATTCATATATTATAAAATGACTAGATGTGACTGTTGATTTACAGAATTTACATATCACAAAAGTTAATTATTTGTGGTACTTAAGTTAATAAAAATAGTGATTTTTTTTTTTTTTTCCTCAGTTCTTAAAAAGCATTACCCAGTTGATCTGGCGATGATTATGTGTATGAGCCACAAATATTGATAATTTTTCCATTACATTCTTTTCTTTTCTTTTCTAGATATTAATATGTTTCTCGCTATAGTTTGTGTAACAACTTGTGTTCACGTTATCTATGTTGCTGTAATTTTTGTGCTTTAATTCCTCTTATTTCGACTGATTAAAAAATCAAGCTCCTGTAACTTGCACTTTTCCCCAATCCTTAATACTCTTGTATGGCAACCAAAATTACTGTAAGAAATAAATATAATATTGCACTAAGGTTGTGGTTCTGATTGCAAACAGTGAACACTGTCTGAATTTTTATTTAAAAAAAAAAAAGTTGCCAAAAAACTTGCAATCTGATGTTATTGAAAGCGCATAAAATGCTTTAACAAAATGTAGATAGAATTAAGGCAAAATAATTGATTTATTGTTGGGAAAAACATTTCCTTTTTATTTCTTGTTTTTGGTTAAAGCGTTCTTTATGCCGAACGTTAGTTCATTTACTGAATTTCAGATTCATGTTTGAAATTCAAAAAGTAAAAATTTTCAGCAAGAGCTAGAAAACTACATATCTATTTGCCTTAAGGTGGATTTCGAATAATCATTGAATATTTTTTCCTTGGATGAGCGTGTGTGTGGGAATGCATGCTCTGAACTTAGTACTACTGGTCGGATAAGGCACTTGATTCTGGATCTGTTCTGCAATTTAAAAAGGCACTGAAAACTTGGTGGGGAGGGGGGGTGGCTGGAGTTTTAGTAAGGCAGAACAGCTTTACAGAGGAGAAAAGGAAACAGTGCTCCTTATCAGACTTTGTGCATCTTGTGACTAAAAAAAAAAATGTACCAGCAGGGTATATTTGTACTGTGAATAAACAAGGCTTAAAATGGAAAAAATAAGGAAACTATTCACATCTTCTTTTGGCTTAATCTAAAAATTTGTTTTTCTATCTTTAAATGGTGATGCAATGAAGAATATTTTTTATTTTTATTTTCTAAGATATTGGAATAAATGCCTAGAACTGTTGCCATTTGGTTTCATATGTTCCTTAACTATTAATCTCTTCTCAGATGCTGTTCTAGTTCATCATTTTTGTAATTACCTATTATTTCTCTTATATTTTTCCAACAACAATTACTTGGCAGCTTTGTTTTGTTAAAAAAGATAGAAGATAAAACAGCCTTTTTTTTTTTTTTTTTTTTTTTTTCAGGTATTGTGGCAATCCAGTGATAAACATCTGTGTATCTAAATAAAGTCAGGTATTTACAGTGCAAAACAAAGAATGCTTTGCAATTGTCAGTGCTTTGTTGGGCAAAGAAATGAGAAGATTCGATCATTGATGTTGTAGGGCACGTTATATCAATGTGTTGTGGGTCTTTTTCCTTCTTGGTTTTCTGTGTTTTTTCTGTATTTCGTGGTTTTTCATTCCTTTTGTCCAAAACCATGAAAAAAAACCCAGCAGCTGTGATGGGCCAACCAGAATAGCACGATTGTAACGATTCTTCAGAACACGTGGTTTTAAAAAAGAAGTATGTGCCTTATAATTTTCAACCTGGATCAAGTCCACTGTATTTAACATAAAGAGCTTTATCTTCAAGGTATTATAGTACCTGACAAAAAGAGCTTGCAGTGCTGGTTTTTGATGTGAGAAGTCCGTGTCGCTGCATTAGGAAAAATGATTAGAAAAACTGAAATAATTGACATCTTATTTCGAAACATTTTCGGCATTAGAGACTGATTTCAAGTCCTCTATTCAAATCAAGTAAATGAGGGGGGGAAAAAATGAAATGAGACTGTTATTTTGGGTTCAGTTTACTACCATGAATACTTGATGGGTTATTTGTGTGGCTGACGTGTACTGTATTTCACAGACAAGGTAACAATAATAAATAAACCAAGTGGACTTACTGCTTTTAAGTCTGAAACAAACCGGTTCTATAACGCTGACATCTAGTGGAATTTGACGGACATAGTCTCAGAGCAATATAAGATCTTTTAAAATACGTGTTTACTTTAAACAATTGTCATTCTTTCTACAAGAAGTCATTTTAGCAAATTTTTTATTGTTGTAAGTTGGCCTGAATATTTAAGTCAGGAAAAAAAAAGGCTGACTGTATAATTACACAAATTATACACTGAATGAGAAATCTTTATAAAGAACTGTAATGTGTTTTCTAGTTTATATGTGGTTATGTTTTATCAATTTTATGTTTTGAATGTTAGCATCTCCATCTGCATCAAGCATGGTTTTTAATGAGAATATAATTTTTGTCTCCAGTGCTGCAAATCTTGGACTGTTTTGAACAGTTTCAGACATTGCAAGCTGAAGAAGAGCAGATATTTCAGATCCAAACTGCAAAAGAGTGGAAGGTATTTAGGTTAGGAATTAGTTCGGAATAGCTGGTGGCTTATTTCCCAGAGGTACTTGCAGAACTGAAGTTTGGTTTCTCAAGTAAATTTTAATTTTTTTCCTCAGGACTAATGCTAGAAGGAATACGTGCATGTGTGTGTGAGTTCCTGTATGCTTTTAATGTAAAGGTTCTTGGACAGCTTTAGAAATTAATGTACAAATAGGACACCAGTGTTGCATGTGCTTAAAAATGTATTGGAATAAATGTTGCGGTGTACCTTTTTGCTTTGAAAAATCTGAAGAGAATACAATACACAGAAATCTCAAAATGTAATTCATGTTTTAATGGGTTATTTTCCACTGGTATTTTTGCATTAGCTAACTGTCGCTAAGCTCCTAGCTTCCTTAAATACTTAAAAGCAATTTAAAGCAATTTCTTGTAACTTCTGGAAAAAAGCCTCGGTTTGGGGGAGAGGAGATAACCTCTCTGCTGCACAGCCTTCTGAAACCTGTGAGTCATTTTCCTTAAGGATGTTCTTCTTCAGAACAAATCCTGCGGGAAGCATTGCCTCATTATGATGACGTAAAGAATTCACAGCTCCCCAAACAGGCGCTCGGTTGGCCACAATGACTTTTGAGCACTGCCAAGCATGGCGCTCCCGACCAAACCTGCCCCTAGAAAATATTTAGTGCGGAACTACTGTGGCCATGTCATTTGTTTGTCATTTTGTTCTGATCTTGTTGGTGCAGCTTGAGGTCTCATTTGAAGCTGCTATCAGACCTTTTAAGATGAGCAGTGGTGAAGTCAAGGTGAGAGCGCCAAGTCTCCTTAGAGGAGAACAGCTAGAAAAGCGGCTGAGACAGAACTTGAAGTGGTGTTTACTTACTAGTCCACATGCAGTGTTGAAAAATGAACAACAACAACAAAAATTTCGTACCTGGACATAGTCAAGTTTGAGCTCGATGTCTAATTGTGCAAAAAAACACTATTGTGCTTGGAATTTTATTTTTCACTTCAAGCCATGCTGTATCCCCTATTCTCCACGTGCTCTGTCTGTCTCAGCAATTTTCTTTCTTTACAAAGCAGTGGATGTTAGTTTTAGTGTCTGCAACATTCTGTAGGTCTCTTTAATTCACCTGTAAGACTTTATAGTGACCCAGTAACAGATTACATGCTGTACATTTCACCTGAGGTTCTCTGAAATCTCTAATAATGCTAATTTTCTGCATTACAGAGGGTAGGTGACTTCCCGAAGATACTTTGCAATTTTTAGAAAAGCAGCTTTTCAGAGAAAAATTCTTCACATGCCACGTATATTCAAAGCAGATCATTTACACACCTTGCCTTTTAGTCTATCATTTCTGCACAGCTCCTCACTCAGACGGGTCTTCCCATACCGCCTTGGTACTCTTAGGCAATCTTCAACCCTTTAATGAAAAGTCACTAATACTAGCCCTAATACCGGGTCTCTTAACTGTTTGTGCTGGTGACGAGGCTGGTTTATTCTCAGGGAAGATCAATATAGCATATTATACACTCGAAAAATCAGTGCAATGGAAACAGGGAAGATTTGCGTGTACAAAATGCACCGGGTGGGAAAATCTCACTGTGAATCCACGCGACTAAGCTGTTGGAGGTGACAGAAATCGTTGTCTAGCTAAAGGCATGCACAATACACAGCCATGAAAAAGGCAAGGCTTTTTCAACAAGAAATAAGGACCTATTAATATGAGTGGGCTGGAGGGCGTTCACAGGAGCTCATCTGCAGCGGGTACAATCGGGATAGGTGTGGGAAACAGCTGCGAGCGAGGTTCTGAGTGGGGGCTTGCAGCAGGTTTTTAAATGACTCGGTCTATTTAACCAAGCAAATAGGAGGCTGAAATGAGATGTCTGCTTTTCCCACTCACATGAGTGGGTGAACAGCCAGGAGAGGGATTTTAACGAAAAGGAACATCGGCCCTGGAAGAATGTGTTAGCAATCGGCGATGAATAAATTCAGATAGGAAACTGGGAGAAAGTCCTAACTGTGAGAAGAGCAGGGCTGCGGCGTAGTCTCCTACAAGGAGTAGCGTGGGAGTCCACGACCCCAGGCACCTGAGAGTTCATAAACTGAGGCGAAGTCCTGCGTTTATTTCTCACGGCACGCGCGCTCACCCCTTGGGCACCTTCGGTGCCAACTGTTCTGCCGAAGCCACGGGCTGGGCTGGGCTGGGCAAAAGAGGGTGGTGGGAACCCAGCCTACCCTGGGGACATCCCCCCCTTCGTTGGGAAGAGGGATGGAGGCTCCACACCAGTGTTTCCCTGCTGGACCGAGGCATTCGCGCCGTGTGACAAGGCAGGGCACCTTCCACGTGAAGCCCGTATCTTGTCGGATTTTTGAATGGTTTGGCCCAGCACGGCACAGGAGAGGCTGGAAAGGCTCGCAGGATGAGTCTCCCTCATCGGAAAGCAGGGTGGGACACAAAGGGTTGGCAGCTGGGCAGCCCAGCTGTCATAGAGCACTACGCCTGCTACAGGAGGTGATTATATACTTTACATTAAAAAATAATAATTAGATTAATCCCAAAGCACTAGATGAAGCACTGAGCAGAGAAACAAAGCCTGGGATACACAGCCAAGAGATGCAAAACCTAACGCTAGGCTGCAGCGTTAAATTTCAGGGGCCGTGTACTGGCAATGGCTTGTTCGGGAAAGATAAAATCCTGCCACTGCTCGGCGGCAGCGCATCCTCTTGTCAAAATAAAAGTGGGTGTTGGAGCTGCAACCGATTATTGCTTAAATTCAAAATTATGCAACTTGGGGACTCAGCACCTAGCCCTGGTGTTGCTCTCGGTAAGTGCCGTACCGGTTATTCCTCACCTTCGGGTTTTGTTTGTTTTCATTAGTTGTTTTGGGTTTTTTTTAATTAAATAAATAAACCAGCTAAAGACCGTTGGATTGATGTTGGCATCACTCACACCCCGTCCACCATAGCTGGGAGTGTTTATATTTATTACATCACAGCTGACATCATATCCTAGATGTCTGTAGAAAAATAAAAGCCAGGAAAGCAAACACTAGGTTTTGTATTACCTGAATTAAAGAGAAAAAAAATTAAATTATTCTTGACAGATTTTTTTGTTAGATGGCTCTGCGGACACGACCCTGTCCTCACACGTCCCCCTGTGACAAGGTGCCCTCACATTATCAGGACAGAATAAGGGTGCACTAAACCCCCCCCACACACACACACACCCCGGGAAGGGAAGGGGACCCCCGGGAGCCTGCACCAGAGCATTGGGGTGCGTCAGCAAAGTTGCACCCAGGTAGACGTGGGACCGTGTTGCACCGTGCTTCTTTCTCTAGTCCGTTCAAGCACCTGAGCAAGGCGGTCTCTCTGCAAGACGTATTTCACATTAGGTGGAAGTTACTGAAATTCAAAGTGATGTTCTGGCATGTGGTGAGGCTTGATCCACCACAAATTCCTTTACCAGCATCCTGCTAACGAGAACATAAATTATGACAAACAAAAGCACCTGACCACCACTCAGAGGCGTTTCAACCTCACCCCTATTTGTTGACTTTTTATTGCCTGGTCATGTGGTTTAGCCATGGGGTTCATAAAAGGGAAGGACTGGGAGGTGGGATGGTTCTCACCCTGCCATCAGGAAGAGCTGGGGTCAGAGCTCTGGGGCTGGAAAGCTCATTCCTTTCCTTGCACTGTTTAAGGGTAAGGATTTTCAACTTCAGCCTATTTTGCTTGAGTATTTTGTTTTCTTCTCCTTTTCTAAGCTGTCTGGTGCTAGGTCATGTCATCCCCCTTCCTCCTCCACCTTAGAATAGAAGTTATCAGGGCAAATACTAGAGTTGGGTTTTTAGTTCAGCTTGTATGCAAGGATAGCAGAAAACTTGTAGCAATTTCTATAAAGCCTGAAAGCTTAATTTTAGCAAAACATTTTTTTTTTTTTTTTAACTGCTAAATAACAGATGAAGGAAACTTTCTAACCAGAGGGTGCTCTATCAGATGGGAAAAATCCCGCCTAGTTAACCACAATAACAAATCCTATGAAAAATTGTTTTCTGAGATTTGAAAGGCAAAACTAATATTCAGAAACCAAGCTGTGATCATGGATGATTCACTGTCCCTGCAAGGGTGACGGAGTAACCTATAAATAAGGACATCAGTGTTACCATTGAGTTGGACTGTGACAGTATTTCATTATATTTGCCCACCTGGAGTACTGAAAGCACAAGTTTTATTTAATTATTTGAGACTCTTGTGTTTATTGTAAGGGTAAGTTTTATCCCTGAATTGTCAATGGAGGCTCAAAGAAAACCTCCCACAAAACTAAAACCAACTTATTCTGGTTTGTTTGGATTTTAAGTCTAAGGACTGTTGAACATTTGGGGTTGTAACACTGCCTTATGCAGAGTAAAGAGGAAAAGCAGTCCCGTTAGTAGTCTCAGTGACTCTCGGAGAAGCTGTGCTGGCAAGTCTGGGTTGGGAAGACTGGCAGGACATTGCAGGACGGAGAGGAGGCAACTGCTGCCTTCTTTGGTCACATTTTTCTACCGTGTGTTAAGAGTGATGGTGCATCAAGACTATCCGGAGATGTGAGTAACACTTTCAGAAGCACTTGAATGCATTTGTCATCTAGGACAGAATTTACAGAGGAATTCAGGCAAGCAAATATGTAGGCAGGTGGCTGACAGTTGCTTACATTAATGAAAAGTGGAAACACTCAAAAAGGAAAACCATCCTGTCAGCTACCACTATTCTTTTTTTTTTTAACTCAGGTCAGTTTCTTTTTCCTGACTAATCTCTTGTTCTTCCTGGATATATGATATCCCTTTTTTTTCTTCTAGTGCGTTCTACTTCACATCAAATATTTTTCCATGATTGCTTCCAAACAAAACTTTAAAAAAAAAAAAAAATTATTTGCCTAAGTGAATTCTTCTGTGCACAGATCAAAACCATTTTATATTCAGGAAATGTATATGCATTCTAGGTGGTAAGACATAGTGGAATGGTATTACTAGCAGATGATCTGATTTATTACATAAATAAAAATCAAAACAAAATCCATATACTTTCATGTATTAGCTAGTTTTAATGATGCATATAAATGACTAGAGAACTCTCCTGAGCTAACCTGGCCTCAGACCCGCTGGGCGAGTTGTACCATGGGTACAGAGCTAAAGCCTGAGCACATAGTCCCTCCTTCTACTCCTCTGCTCAACACTTACAGGGGAAACAGGAGAACTGCTCTAAGGAGCAGGAGAAAAACAGGGCAAGTGTGTAGGGATAGATGCTACACACATAGTAAATGTTGTGTGGAGTGATGGCTAAAGGCATTGTCTAGACTGGGAGTGCTGGAGCTGTAGCCAAGCTCTGTTAGGTGTAAACCCCTGCAGCTGCTTTTTTTCAGGACTGAATTGCTGAAATCCTGACTTCAATTATGCTTTGTCTCTTTTAATTACTACCTAGGCTAGTAGGTACTGCTCCAACCTATGTTTTGGTGATCTTGGTTTGGTAAGGATTGGATATTTGTACTGTCATATGGACAAATGTTAGAACAACAATGTCTATGCGATAGGGCTAATAAAGGGCAGGATTTAATCAACCATTTCTAATATGTTTAGTGTCCTTCAATATAAATAGCATTTTCTTTGTAATATGGATACTTGCAACTTCAATGTAAGAACACTGGAATTTGGATCTGTTTGTAGTTTTCAGCTAGAAAAGCCAAAGGCTAAAACTAACATCTAAGGTTTACAGAAGGAAAAGGTTATTCAAGTGCAAATTAGCACCAATGCAATTTTAAAAGCAGTAGACTCGGGTAGAACGAGCTCACTAGAGAATTTGTTTCCAGATTGCACTGGAAATAACACCCAATATTTAGTAGAGAAATGTTATTACAAACTTGGACTACTACTGGACTGTATTCGAGTTCTTACACTGCTACATTAAGAAAGATTTTGATTGCCTTTATTTTTGAGTGCTTTGTTGACCACATTAAGGTTTCTTGCACTGTTGTGCAAACACAAGGGAGCCAGAGCCCCAAGAGGCTTAGTTAATTAGGATTTTTTTTTTTCTAGCTGGCATAAATAGATGAATTCAGGTTAAGATGATATATACAATAGTTTATATTTTATCAGAAATGGTAATAGCATTCTGTGTGTCTGGGAATAATAATTGATCTTGAACTCGAGCATAAAGCTGTTAACACTTACTGGGCTGGGCTGTGTGTAGGCCAACAGCCAGGGCTGTTTGACACAGATGAACATGTATGCTTGACTAACAGCAGCATTATTATTAATGTTAGAAGTAGTACAAATGTAAATGAGCACATAATTATCTAGTACTGCGTGGGTTAAATGAACATACAGTGCTGAAGAAAATTAGTAAGCGGGTGAGCTAGGGCATGGAACAGCACGCTTAAGGAGAAGGTGGCCAACAGAAGACTGAGAAACATCACCTGGTGACAGAACTACTCTCTCCTCCTATTTCTCAGCAAGGCAGGCAAGGGAACATTAGCTGCTCTTGCTTATAAAAGTGCTTACCTTTGTTTTAGTAAGAGAGGATAACTTGCCTCTTCTTGGTTTCTACCACAAAATGCGAGAGCTCTGGTTGTTGGGAGGATGAACCTACTCATGAAGAAAAGAGCTGCTCCGTGGCTCTGGCCCTGCTCCAGATCTGGCAGTTAGCAGCTCCCTTTCTTCCAAAGTTTCAGCAAATGTCGATTTCCTGTCCAAGATTCAACAAAACACTTAACATGATTTTAAGAATGTCTTTGTACTTCTGCTGACCTACCTGAAGTTTAGTTTGTCGTATGCTTTGACTTCAAAGAAAGGCCAATAATTACTGGTGCTAGGCATGTGCACTGTAGGCTTTAACCCAGAAAACCCAGACCCTTAATTTAAGATATTTTACATTAAATGCTAGACCCTGGAGCTTCCTTAAAGAAATCAACACGACATCACTTTCACTTACAGCAACTACTTGCCATAAATCACTGTAGATCTAAATATGATCCAAAATATTTTCTAACAGATATCAGCTACAAGGTTGGCCAAAAGTGCTTATGAAAAATCAAACCTCTTTGAACGGTCGCAGGTAGAATTGGCTTGCCTGACTTTTCTCTCATAGTGTATTATCCAGCAATGGTCTACCCATCCTGAAATAGGGACATCCCTAGCTGTTAGAGTGCTACCCAGGGATTTTGTATTAGCCCCCTGATAGCTGCCAGCACTGTTGGTCTAAATCATCCTTGCATCGTGGTCTTATCTTGCCAAGGGAGGACACCAGCACAGCCACCACCTGGAGCTCACAGAAAGGATGGCAATGATTCAGCACGCGCTGGGCAAACAAAGCTCAAGCATTAAACCACTCTCACCATTGCTCTCCTTTCTTTTACCAAAAGTAGCAGATGTGAAATGAGATACTATAGATACAGCAAGAGGAAACCAGCACGCAGAGGGATGCACAGAGGACTATGTTTATCAACTGCAGCTTTCTTCAGATCTCAGTGTGAAAACTGGGAGGACAACTGGCAAAAGAACCGCAGTTTAAAGCAGCCACCTGAACAGCTGTAACAGCATCTGCATTTACCTGGACCATTTTCAACACAAAAATGCCCCGTGTGAGCAGGTGCAACTGAGCGTCTGGAGAAGCCCAACTAGTTGAAGCAGGAAACAGGTCAAACAAGTTAGTAAACGCTGTGCTTTACGTGCCTAGCTGCACCAGCAGTGCCAGGAGCTGAGATGGTAACTCCTTGATAGCAAAGGAGGGCCAGAGCTAACCTTTGGACATCGCTTGCAGGTACGGCACGCACATGCAGGCAGGGCCACGTGTAGCTCCTGCAGCAGCAGCCAGGCGAGGTGATCTCATGCTGAGGAAAGGGAGGAGGCACCAAATAGCAGGGCGGTGTCATGCACAACCTCACTAGCAAAAATGTCACGTCAAGGGACATCAGGCATACGGGACCAGGCAGCACCTATGATGACAAGACAAGCCTCCAAGACAAAGCAAATTGCTTTTGATGCAATTTCGGTTCTACCTTATGCTGTTGCACCCAAGCGAAGTTTTATGCACAGTCCAAGAGCAATATTGTTTTCCAAGTTGGGCCATCTGAAGGCTGTTTACACAAGAAACCATTCTGTGACTGTAGCAAATACTACCGCCTGCACTCTTATAAGGTAAGGAAGCGTTGCCGCAGATTACGAAACACAGTCTACATGGAGAACAGCACAGTCCCACTCTTCGTAGCGTGGTAGCTCCGATGCCACTGGATAAGCCAGCAGCTGTGGAGTAATTTGTTCATGCAGTAATTCATGCTGAACTTGAACGCGAATCAATTGCTCCCCAGGGCTATAAAATTACCATGGAATCCTTTTAGGCTAGTGTCATCCTGTGAGCTTAAGATTTTGAGCATTAATTCACCAAAGAAGGTAACTTTTAAAATTTTTCCACACGGAGGAATGATGTGGGCGCAGGGTGGATCCTGGCATCGTACTTGCTCCTGCTAAGTGCCTCCAGCGTGAGCTCCCATGTTTGACCGCTTCCTGGTCTGGTCTTTAATCACTGATGCTATTGAAAAAAAATATTTCTTTATCCAGTTAAAAAGTTCTAATAATTCTTCAGTGACAGCTTTAGTAGACTTAACAGCGAGGAAAATTGCTATTAATAAAAACTATAAAGCTTTTTACCTGACTTTTTCACAACTAGTCTGAGCAAAGGTAATATTATTTAGCCTCTTTGGCCTCATTGCCAAAATGAACAAGAAAGCAAATCTGTAATTTCTCTAAAGCTTTTGTAATTTCTCTAAAGCTTTTGTAGGCATGGGCCTTACAAACCTTTTAAAAGAAAATCAATTAAATAAGATTCTCAGTGATGGCCCAGCTCCTGGCTTGGCATTAGCCTGAAGTTTATTCTTCACTTAGAATTCCTCTTGCAGTGGAGCTTGCTGTCTAGATAATTTATTAACCTTGTTTAGCTTTTCAGTATCTCTGACATCTTGTACTTTTCCAGTACACTGCACTGCCTCAAACATCTAGAACCCAAAATCTGGAATTCAGCAGTAAAAACACTGACCTGGGAAGTCGTGTAAGCCCAACTATCTGAGGATCACCTTTTTTTTTTTTTTTTTTTTTTTTTTTAATGACAGGAACTCTGCTACAAGCTTGTGGTCAGCCAAAACGGGTGTAGCCATCCCCTGAGCTTTTTGCTGTGAGCAGTAAGCACAGCTTGGAGAGGACAAGGACACCAAAAGCCACCCTTCAGCTCTTTGACTGCAATTTGGCCATCCTGTTTCGCCTGCAGAAAGAGAAGAGGTGAAGGCATCTAACCACACAGCTGTGTGATTTTTCTGCTTTTTGGAGCCTTTATGAAGCAGGCTGGCACCATGCCTCATCTGAAGGCTAAAAAAACCAGTGTTTTTAATTCTGAAGTGCCACCATCTCTTTCTTTTTAGGTAAGTGTATAGATAGATGGCTGCTGCGTGAACAGCCAGCTGGAATGCAAGCGGTACCTCAGCTCCTGTTCCCTGGAGGCAGAACCTCTGTTTCTCATTTTCAGTGGGCTTAGATAATGGAAACAGCTGAAAAGGCTGCATCTTTTTTTGGCTATTTAAATAACAATAATTGTTAAATTAATTTTGCCTGACTCCAAATGGCCATTAAACTCTGGTTTTGTGGCAAGCTGTACTAGACCACCATGCACCTCTTTTTAAGGTTCCCTTGCTGCATGCAAGGCTCTTTCCAGGCACTTGAAGATGCATTGCCCCTTTTCTGTTTGAGCTTCCCAGATTCTGGGACAAGTATGTCAAGTAAAGCTATTTTGATCAATTCAAATTTCCTTTTTGGAAGCCATCCAAGGCAGTACTCTGTACACTTAGTGTTGCACAGTTGAGATCGATTTTTGTTCTTTTCCTCTTTCCATGGACTAATATATCAACTTCCCTTTTGCCAACTAACTTTATAGCAGCGCCTGTAAATCACAGTAAAACTGGTGTGCTCAACGTGAGGAGAATTTGAGGAAGCTCCTTCAAATTTAGTAAAAAAATTAAGCACCATGTCATTAGCATCCTGTGGATACTTAGATATAGACAAGCATGCAATAACATGCCTATGTTATTGCAGCCTAAATCTTGAAGGCTCCACATCCCTGTATAATGTAGAAAGCCTGCAGCAAGATGAATACTAACTACATGAAATGGCAGCAGTTCTTGAACTTCATACCACAAGGAACTGACTTGCTGGTCGGGTATCAAACATCTGTGGGTTGCAACTTTGAAGGCTCCTATTATAGGCTGAACTCTCTCAGAAAATCATAGGTAGCTTTAAGTCTGCATTTGCAAAAGCATTCATCTAAAAAAAAAAAAGTAGGTGCTTCAGACATATATCCTTGGTAACTAGGACTTACTCGATAGAAAAGGGACTTAAAAACTAGAATATGCTGAGATGATTGTGACTCTTGACCTTCCAGGTTCAGAAAAAAAGTGCAGAGGACAGGCGGACCCCATGCAATATGAAATGTTTACTGGTAAGTGTTTTATCTAAGCCAAACCACCTCTTCAGAGGAACTTCCCCTGCCTCCTGCTCCCCTTCCTTGGTTAAAAGTCAAACTGGTTAGGTTGATTCTTGGTATTGAAAGTCTAGTCAAAATTAACAAGTTGGTAATGGCCCATTGCACATAAAAACCTAGCAAAACACTCCACAGCTTCAAGGCTTTATATAAAATAAATTGGATGCAGGCGCATTCTTCACCATCCTCTTAAGCCTGCCATCTGTGCAGACTGAAAATAAAGCAGCAGCTTTAGGAGAGGTTTGATGAAATGCATCTGAGAAATGCATTGGTAAAGCTCTGCCAGGCTCTTAAAACGACTTTGAGAAGCTAACTCTGTGTGCTGCAGAGGGGCCCTTCATCACTCTCGTTATTCAGCCAGCCTCTACGTGACCTACTCCATGAGTAGGGTAACTCCATCATCTTCAGAGAGATGCTGGATGGCGATGTCACATTAGCCTTCAGGAGCTCCTTCTCCATGAGAGCAAAGTTGCTGCAAACTGGCAGGAAAGGCAGATCCAATTCAGACAATTTATTCAGTGAGTAAAAAGAAGGCAATTGCCTACCTACAATTAATGCGAGAAGATCCTCAGGCAGAAATTGGGACTAATGTACACTTGTAGGGAAATCCTGTACAACATGAAACTTTCCCTCCACTCTGTCAACAGCCACTTGTGCCCTGCAGTCAGGGATTTAATGCAGCTGCAGTTTCTGCCATATGCCTGACTGTCCCACATTGGTATCTTGTATCTCCGAGAATTTCTCCAGGTCCCATGTAACTGCTTTTCAAACTATGTCCTTCTCTCATTATTGTCACCAGCAATTATTACAGAACTAGGCAAATGAAATATTATAAAATACTAGAAAATATTTGTATAGAAAATACTTTGAGTGTTCTTACTATGTGCTTAACTGTAATTAATTTAAAGGAATGACACTCAGAAGTGTAAAATCATCAATTGATTAGACTGTGAATAAAATCAGTGCTGCTGCTGCCTTCTGTCAGCTGAAGCCCCAGCATGCTTCGGGGCAACAACAGGATTGCATTAAGAAGCAACATGATGAATTCAAAGTGCCAGGAAAGTAAATGGCTCACCCGAAGTCAGACAGTGAATCAGTCAGACATCCATTAACAGAAATTAATGGGCTTACTCGCTGCTCACATTAGTTACCCATGAGGAGGGGCTGAGGCAGCCCTTCTGATGGTAAATGCAGATAGTTTGGGGGGGGGGGGGGGGGGGGTGCCGACCGNNGGGGGGGGGGGGGCGGTTTCCAGCAGCATGTGCTTTGGGTAACTTGAGCAATTACTGCTGATGAGTAACAGTGATCTTAAAACTTCAAGACTTGACTACATCTAATCTCATAGTAGCAATAGTACAGTCATAACACTGCTACCTAAATATACTTGACAAGATATTAAATCAATCTAGCATAGAACATCTTGCCCCACTGTGATAGTGAGATTAGTAGTTGAGAGATTAGTAGTTGAGAAAAAAAATTTTCATCATTAGGTGAGGCAATCCATGAATAAGCTCCCAAGACTTAATACCCATAACACTGCTGACAGTGTCACCTAATTTGTTCTTCCAGTAACTCACTTCCTCCTCAAATCTTACTCTCTGACATAGGACTGCGGTATTTTCCCCACGCTGCCGTTTATGAAGATTACCCACAGCAACTTCATGCACTGTGCCATTTCTTCTTTCCTTTAGAGCTTTTCCCTCCCTGCTAGAAGCTCAGCTCTTGCCAGGCAGGGACTTGTGGCAACCTCCTCAGGGCCCGTTCGTTTGCCTTTCAGGGGCTCTGGCAGCAGCAGCAGCCCCATCCCCAGACCTTGCAGCCATATTCCACGTGCCTTCACCCAAAAAACCCCCATCAAAAGTCCTTAGTGTGGCAGCTGCCCTTTGCACATCACCGTCCTACCTGCTCGCCCTGTCCTGCCACCGGGTCAAGGCCAGGGAGGGCTCAGGGGCTGCTGCCTCCTGCAGACGGGCTCATCGCCCACACTGGTCCCCTCAAATCTGCCTTTAGCGGCATAAAGCTTTACTAAGGCAACCCACCACCCCCTCTAGTGCAGAAAGCCTACCTGTACGTGCGTGTTTTCTTCTCAAGTCACGGCGTGTTTATCTGCTAAAGCAACCGCTCTCGCCTACCGTATTTTAGGACTCGTGGCAGTGAGCTCTGAAGCTTTGGATTTCCTGTTAATATAGTAGCATTAAAGAATAATTAGGAAAAGGGTGTTAAGATTTTATTTCTTAGCATTTCCAGCAACGCATCAAGTGTCAGATTCTCAGAGAAGATCAGGATTAGAAACTGTAAAATATTGCTTAGACAGCAAGGCAGGACACCTTTCTGCAGCTGAGGCTTACAGGACCAACGTTTTGGGAAGCACTTGACCTAAGGATCCCTGTCATGAGCAAGAGCAGAACAGCTTTGAAGTGATGTAAAAGTTTATTTGACCGTAACTGATGGCTGTGTTTTCAAGAGCACCCAATGTCCCGCAGCCATCAGTATTCCCAAAAGCCAGGAGCAAATCTCACCAAAACCACAGCTCACCGGTATTTTTAGCAGAAGTAACAGACGCAGAAAACAAAAGGCAGAACAGATCCTGATGCTAAGATGTTTGAAAAAAAAAAAAAAAAAAAAAAAAATTAAAAAAGCATCTTTCCTTTAAGTTGACCCGAAGTCTAATTTTGATCTAAATACTTCCACATGGGAGTAGGAGTAAAAGACAAAGGAAGTGGGTTTCTGAGGAAGGGAAGTATGTGGAAGGCAGCAGCAACCTAGGAGGATGTAGGTGCCCTTCAAGAAAGCACCAAGCATCATGCAGCAGCTCTCCGTAGGAAGTATGATTCGTTGTATGCAAGCTGGTCCCAGATAAGCTTGAGAAAAGATGAACTACCCATAGCAGACTGACAAAGCAATTTAAAAATACAAAAATATTCCACACAAATGGTTCAAAAAGTTTATTGAATATTTAATTTACAAAAAATCATATCCTTATGAGGTGTTCTATGCAAAATTGGATAAAATAAACTGCATATAAAACCCAACCCTAGTAATGCAAATACAACACAGAAATGAGACCATGGAAAGGGAAAAAAAAAATATAATCATGACACACATACGACATTCATTAAGGATTGTCCCAACCATCCAAGAATTGGTTCAACATGATGCCTTCTTTCTAGATACATTATACATTTCACCATTTTAAACAGGCCTTCTATGTTCCGTTGGTCCAAATTTACAGTTTATAAAAATTCTTTGCATTCCTTCTTTAGCTACACCAGTTCTGCCATTCCCATTTTAATCAGAAGGTGGAAACAAGACAGTACATACATTGAACATGTGCACTACTAGATGCAACTTGCTATCTTTGGTAGGGACCCTAAATCTGCAGCAAAGTCAGCTTTCTAAAACATCAAGAATTTCAGTTTCAATTTTGGCAAAGAACAGGTTTAATTTTGTAGTTTAGTATAACATTACTGGCAGTTTCTGTTGAACATACAAAAAGTATAGCTATCTCTTGCATGGTTTAAAAATGGAGATAATTCATACGGGTTTTAAGTCTAATTACTTGTATTAACATTCCTTGACTCAAATATGGTTACATAAAACATCATTACTGCACAGCAGGCCATTCCTTGTAAGAACAAGGGATGTATTGCACACAGAACACAACTGCAATTCCATCCTGCCTTTTTGTCTCCCTTTTAAAGCAATGAGACTAGTCCTGCAGGTAGTCACACAGATTTGGATGCCTGTTTCCCTTTGAACAAGTAGGAACCTCGCTGAGTGACTCAACACTTGTATAGTAAGTTTTCCTGGGAAAGAGGAGGGTGAAACAAAAACAAAAGAGTAAAGAAATTCAGGACAATCAGTGCTAGAGTGTTTGCAGCCCTCCTCTGGGATAACATGGACAGGAGGAGCAGGATCAGGAAAAAAATAATTAAAAAAAAAACCAAACGACAATGCAAGAGCCAAGGAACTTCACTTTAAAAGAGAAGGAAAAAGTAACCAGACTGTTTCCTCCATAACATTAATATTCCATAAATATTGGACAGTATTTCATTAACTGCCATTAGCTGCAACTTTCAAGCATTCTCTTTGCTTTTTCAAGCACTATCTGGAAAAAAAAAGAAAAAATTATGCACCTCCCCACTCCCGCTTAGTGGAAATGCAAATAACCTGCATAGCCATGATTTTCTTAGCTGAAAACATTTAGTGGAAGACTATCTAGACTTAAACACTAAGTAAATCTGCTCACTTATGAGTAAAACATGCAATATTACAACAGACAGCTAACCGTCCTCGAAAAGGCTTTTTATGACAATTGCTAATTTGGCAGAGAAGAAACGTTTCCAAATGCATGAAAATAATTTTAAGAGCCTTAGTGAAGAACATAGTAGTTACAATATATTAGCGATTTCTGTGGCATAAACATTTTAAAAAGCATCAGCAAAGTATTAAATATAAAAGCAATATGTATATACCCCCTCCATCCTCAGAAAAGCATCATGATTTGTAGTGTATTAAGTCAGATTTATTGACTGGGGAATTAAGGCATAACCAGTAGACAATAGTCTTTATTGTCTCAGCTCCACGTAATTCGCAGGGAACAACCCGTATCGGCCTTTGCAGACACCCCTCCACCAGCCGTCATCAATCATTTCTATGTTTGTGATGATGTCATCTGGGTCAAAGGAAATCTCGTCATCACCCGCTGGAGAGAGAGTTGCAGAGGCTCAGTATTCACACAGGAGCAGTCCACACTGCAATCTCACCTCAACCACCCGTCGCTAAAAATAGCACAGACACCCATCACCTTCCTCTCTCCCGTCAGGGCATTTGAAACAGGGCACCAGGCAATGACAATCAGGAAAGACGGACGCTTTCTCATCCTCTGGAGTGACGAGGTAGTTGGTTCTTACCTACTGCATTTTGCCTGCATTTCTAACTTAGAGCAACAATTGCTACCTAACACACTGAGAACCACTTTACTTTCTTGATGTCTCCTCAGAATTAACCAGTTACGATTTTAAACAACTATGTATGCCAAGGGTTTAACAAGAGTGTTAATACTAGCTTAAAAAAGATTTTGAAAACTCCCACCATTTCCAGAAACAGTGGCTAGTAGTTTTCAAAAGTGTCTCAATGCTATTGCAAAATCACTAAATTCCTAATCCTTCATATCTTCATTTCTTTTGTTACTGTAAGAGACTACAGGATGAAAGGCAAAGGAAGAATCCAGACTTATCTGTGCAGAATGAAGACAAGGACAAAAACAAGAGCTTTGCTTACCAGCTTGATAATCATAAAGGGCTATGGCTGTAATTCCAAGTTCATTTTCGTATTCATCATAAGCATTTTCTTCTAAAAAGAGACAGAGAGGAGAAAAATTAAAAGCATGAAGCACACTACCTATCACTCCAAGTCCTTCTCTGTGGCACTCCCCCTTTAATTCTAGCACTAACTCACATAGGAAGCAGGGAACAAACTATGCAAGTTTTTAGCAGTGCTGACGTTCCTTCTGAAATGGATTTTATCCCTAAATCACACACAAGTAAAGCCTGAGAGGAAGCGTTCACAAGTAGGCATTTAACAACAGTACAAAATAAAAACAATCAGCCTTATCACACTTTTGAAAAACGTGACAGAACAACCGAGCCCAAGATCACTGTTTAAGAGACTATCCAATACATGTTAAGAGCGTGTGTTGGGGGAGAGGGAGAAAGGGGCCTGTTTAAAATTCCTAGGCTTTCATACCAGAGCAAGCAGGTTCATTCTTCACACCTCATTCAGTAACCAGAAGAGGTGAGAAAAACAGAAATTCAAAAGAAAATTATTCTTGCACTTTCATTAGTTTCAGACATCCTTACTCCACTCCCTTACAGGCACAAAACACATCACATCCATTTCAAAGTCCAAGAATTGTTGACAGAACTTTTTGCTTTGTAGGCCAGCACCGGCTCACACACAAAATCTCCACGTCTGTGCTTTCTTCTCAAGTTGAGCTGCATTACACAGTGTGGAAATGGTTACCCCTACACTTCTTTTTGAACAGATACCCTAGAGAGCATTGTAATTATTCCAACATCAACTCACATAAGTTAAGTAATTTCAACCTTGCTCTAGCCATATCTTAATTTCCTAATTAAAGTTTGTTGGTGGAGAATCTAAAAAGTCTCATCAGACTAAGACTTTAGAGAACTAGGACAGTGCGCTATCAGCACAACCGTTCGTTAAGTTGTTGCCCAAGGAAATAATCTTTATCTTAAAGGGTTTCATATCAGAAACAAACACTACCTGCTTGGTAATGGTCTCCTGCCCCTGCCACTTCATAGACAGTCTCTGGTTCATATTCTGCCTCTCGCTGACTCACTGCTTCTTGGTAGTCTGACTCTGCAGCTTTGTAGCCAGACTCTGGCTCGCGCACAGCTGAATACGTCGCACTGGAATTCTTGTAGGCAGACTCTGCTTCATAGGAAACTGCATCCTGCAGAAATACAGGTGAGGTTCATCGGGGTTTTGTAAAACCTATGCTTAGGATCAAAACCCAGGTACTGAAAGATGATTTTAACAAACCTCATAGACTGGGCTTGAGGGTGCCTTCTGCTCAGCTGGCTGTGTGGTAGGAGATGGCGGTGGAGTTTGTTTTTTGGCTTTAGCTTGTTCCTAAATTGAAGAGAAAGAGAAACTTCAGTGCAGTTTAATCACTGATGTCTTGACACTGAACAAGAAACAACCCTCCAGTAAGACAGACAGCATATTCTGCAATAAACTCCTGCGAGCAGGGAGCAGAAGAGGACTGGACTGGCTGGATCGTTACACCTGCCTGAAGGTTTAGACTGGCTGTACAGTAAAGCCTCAGAAATACAGCAAAGCACAAGAGAAGAAAGTGAAGAAACAAAAACCACACAGTATGTATGCATACATGTGTTTAAAAACAGAGTACCCAATGTTCTTTGGCACATTTCCATAGAAGCTGCAGGGCTTCTATGTTCAATATATTCATTCTGTTCATTAGCTGGCTGGGCCTCATGTCCCATTTTAGCATAAGTTTAGAGAACCTGAAGCCTGCATGTTCTAATTATACAACTGATATATTATCTTTGATGAGAAATGATCCTGCAAGATCTTGCAGGTCTGCAAAACACCTGCCAAGGCAGAAGACTGAATAGCTTAGACAAAATTAAGTCCTATATACTGACAATGAGGGGAGTCAAATGTTCAGAAGAGTTGTACGTGGTAGAAATAAACGCAGTATTGCTATTGTATTTTGCGACACAAAGAATGTGGATGTGAATCAAATGTCTGGCACTCAAGCACTTCACGCTGTGCCATCCCACCTGCGAATCAGAGGGCAAATCCACAATCACCATTAGGAAGCCAGGATACTGTAGCACAAGAAATGCTATGTTGCTTGCATGACTTAAAAAAAACAACCCAAAAGACTGTAAGCTAGCTATTTCATTTTGCCTCTCTTTACCATAGGGAAAAAGAAAGCTGTGGATCTAGGGCCAAACTTTCTTCTTTATTGTAAAAAAGAAGAGAGAATACGTGTTGTGGGAGACTGTGCACTCCAGGTGTTTAGGTCCATCAAGCCGTAACTCCCCAAAGGATCTTCAAGAGAAATTGTAGTCCAGAGATGAAGCGATAGGGCTCTCTTTACAAAAATATTCTTCCTTTCCTTTGTTTGTCACAGCTCAGAAAAAATACATCTAACAAAGAAAGCAAAGCGTGTCTTGAGAACAGAGCCAGCTTTGAAGACAATTCAAAGCTTAGTGCTATGCTTTCTGGAAAAAAATCTGTCCTGATGCGAACAGTCCTCCCTGACTTTTAATTCCTGTGCTACAGATAAAAAAGCACAGCAAAGTGTTTATCAGAAATCAAATCTCAGTTTGGGGACAAATTAAGTATACTAACAATACTTAACAATGTATCAATCAATCCATTAACAATGTCAAACACGACAACAGTTTGAAAAATTTGTCCTAGGTAATGGGTCTCTGCAATCCAGACTACAGTTTAGGATAGCCACAGCATAATTGACATGAAACATTTAAATTACATGGTCCCCCCTCAGGCTGGGTTTCTTCCACACTGAAACACTGCACATGAAAGAGCATCCTGCCTTGTTCTCTAAGGTAGCAGAGGCTAGTTAAATCATGAGGCACCCGTTGATTCAAACCGGCAGTTAAAGAAGAGCTCCCTGCACACCATTTGACTATGTGACATATGTGAAAAGCAAAACAGAAAAAGGATTACCAGTAAACAGGGTTCTTGAAGGAATGCAGCCCATATGTACATTCCCACTGTGGGAGTACATATGCCCACGTACTTTCTTAAAGTGAGAGAACTTTCTGTCTGTGCAAGGAAGTTCACTTAAAGAAATAAAGTTCACTTAAGTCAAAGTCCCTTCCCACCCTTTACAGTATCTGTGGATGGTGTGCTTGCATCCCTCCCCCGTTTTCATGCTCAGCTCACGAGCGAGGGGCAGTGGAGCCGGCGCCATTTCAGTTTCCCCTTAACCTCATCCTCTCTCCTTCAGTGTCTGCAGAATCACACAATTAACCATGGAGATGTTCAGTCTGGAAGAACATTAATCATCTGGTTATGGTGAAATTTAAATACCAGCTTTGGAAAAAAAAGTCAGATGTGTCCAGGCAACAGAATCTTTGATGAAGCACAAGAAAAATCAAGCATAATGGCTTGAATTTAACCCACACTTACACCAAAAATAACACTAAAGAAGGTCAGTCATTTCTGAGAGAGAAAGGGGAAAAAACCCTAACAGTTCAATGACTCATGAGAACCTGTGTTACTACGTTTAAACCCTTCTGGAGAACCGTTTCCTCAGCAGGAGGAAACCTCAATGAAAACCTGAAATGGGTAACAAAAGCCCAAATTCACCACCCTCCATCGACAGATCTTACTTATGAGCATAGGATCATCCAAAATGACTGTCAAGAAAGCTAATGGAGGAGCTGAACTTCTTCCCCCACTCAGCCCAGACTACAAATCCATGCAACAGAAGGGAATACTAAGCAGAAAGCCTGGCTACTTCGGCAAGATACGGATGACCAGTCATCTCCTCCTTACTGGTTAAAAAAAAAAATTATTCCAACTAGGTTGGAATAGGAACAGTCTGATGAAGAGCCATTCAGCAACCATAGCATGAAGTGGATTGTTTCAACATTGAGATGAGCGAGACAGACAAACTGTTATACAGGTCAGACTGAGAGAACTGAAGAAGTCACTGAAAGGCAAAGAATGCCCAGTATCAAAATGCACAGGGACAATGAGAGCCAACAGGATGATGTCCTGCTTTACCCTAACCACAGCGCTTGGCAGCAGAGGCATCTGGAGAAATGCATGCACCAGTCCACTCAGCCAGTCTCAGGCTGTACCCAAGACCAAGCCTGGACACAAACCTTCTCTCAAAAAGAAGCATCAATACTTTCTGTGTCAGCTGTGAAACCTTTCAAAAAATTCACATGGCCACCAGAGCAGATTTCTCACCTCTCGCTCAGGACTGCAAGACAGCTCATCTACCAGAGCTGAAGGACTGACATCTGTGAACTTCAGAGTCCTGTTCCCCACACACCTATCGCTTAGGGCAACTGCTGCCTCGAGAGAACAGAGGATCTCTCCTAATCCATATTATACTGTCATCACTCATAAGCAAAGCAGGAAAGCTCTGTCCTCCAAATGGACCAGATATCCAGAGCACTGGCACATAGCTGCTGCTCCTTGTGAAAATCAAACTGTGATGCAATGAAATTACGTGGTATTTTAGAATATACTGATATCCCTACTTGTCAAGACAGAGGGAACATAAAGGGCATGCCCCTGGAGACACGGCTGCTACCACATGAAGTACCTCCTTGCATCTTGAGGAACATCAACCTGATTGTAGCAAAGGTGCAGAGCAAAAAACATACATAAAGTACAGAAAAGATCAATATGAGGTATCAGAGTTGTCACATGCCCTCAGAGAGAGACTCTTTCATAAAGTAGTTGCCCAAGTGGTAAAGCACTGAGTAGTATCCTGGAATCCCGCAACAAGAGAACTCCTACCATCTGAGAGTTGGTAATTACTCTGTGATAATGAGTCAAGTTTTTTACTTCAGAACATTCACTTTAAGACCCAGGTGTTCAAGGATGGACTGCACTGTTTACAGGGACTGGTCTTTTGTAGAATCCCCTAGAAACAACCAAATCAAAGTAAGGAAGTAACAGTCCTTGGTTGAGGAGTCTTGCCTAGCAAGCACCATCAGCATCTTGAAGATGACCTAAGAAACTTCAGACAGGATGAGAAGTCCTAAAACCACCAAACACCTTGTCTGAGAGCGAAGAAGTAGTGATGAAGGAATGGAGTTACTGCCAGGTAAAAATATGCACCTCAGAGAAAGAAACGAAAGAGCAGGATGAGTGCTGAGAAAGTCCATTTTCCTTTGGGACTGATACTCCTTAGCAATTCTCAGCAGTAACTGGAAGCAAGGGCTGTCCAAAGTGATCTCATGGGTGCAGAATGGCCTTATTAACAACGTGACACTTGTGATACCCATCAACCTGTATCATGGTTCTTCCTTATTTGGAGAACTGCAAAAGTATCTGCTAAATTAAATCCTCCAAAGACAACAATGCTGCTTGCTATAAGTCACAAGTCTTAACGTGATCCAGATCCAATGTGCTGACAGAGGAAAACAAGTGCCAAGAAAAGGGAGATCTCTTGAAGGAGGAGTGAAGCTGCACTTTCAAGAGCAATGTACACCTGAAGGTTTTCCCCGGCTTGTGTCCAAAAAGAGTATTCGTTTCCATTCTTCATCACCGCACAGAACAGACCCCAGAGCTGAAGGACTATAGCTCTTTGACTAGTGTTGCAGTGTAGGTGGCAAGGACAAGGACAGGGATGATGAGGCAGGAAAACTCACTTTGTTAGGGAAACGACCAGGTGCTAGACCTAGATACAGGTGATGCGTAAGCTTAAACACGCTGAAGCATGCTGGGAACAGTGGACAGCTGTTCGGGAGCAAAGGACAGCCTGGCAATAGCTAGAGGAGCTATGGGGCTACCAGCTGAACAGCTACATCAGAAGAAGGTGGTGACACATGCTGATAGCATTTTGCTGTGGTCTGAGTGAGCAAGTGCTGACGCATTGAACTTTTCTCCTCTGAAGTGCTCCCAGAGCAACTGTACGGACTAGATGCATTTCAGCTTTACCTCTCCGAGGGGAACCAAGTGACTCTCCTCAAGGCAAACGTTCAACTTTTCTCTGTGTGGCACAGTGCTGGAGGCTGGTGCCAATGCCAAGAATGACAGAGAGCAGTCCAAGCTGACTAACAGAGTGGCACCCTGGAGCTGGCTTGCTGACCTTATCAAATAGAAGACTGAATTCTCAACTTCAGCTCTTTATCTCTTCCTCTCCCAGCTTTAAGAGAGTTGCAGATGCTGTGTTAAAGGTGTAATATGTTTTTCTCCAGGACAGTAAAGAAACCCAGACAGTGGCTGGGGGAAGGTATTAAAAGTCCACAAAGTCCACAGGGATGAAAGGCAGCATTAGAAGAAATCACTGACAGACAAAGATGAACTCCCATTAATCTTGTGATACATTTATGCAGTGAACATATGCTCACACTGTACATCCTGAAGCCATAAGGCAAAAGAGGAGATAAGCTGAAAGAAAAAAGAAAAAAAAACAAAAAAAAGCAGCAATCACTTTGGATGGAAAGACTTGATTTATCCTCTAAAGCTAGAATTTCCCAAATTTCAAACAGAACTCAAAAGGAAGTTAGCAGTTTTCAGAAATCAAACTATACACAAGATACATGAGCCATGCAGCTTCAGCACAGCAAAACTACAGAGCTATTTCAGAAGCAGTGCTGGCCTGCACACCTGTGAACAGCAGACTTGAGAAGCCAACCAATGCACCGGGCAGGGGAACAGATTTGGATTAACTAGATGTTTTATTTGTTAGGGTTAATTTTCCACTTTTGTGTGACTATACAGATGCATATATATACAGATGCTCTGCTGGGCTGCTCGTTTTGGTGGCTTGAGACTGCTGCCGTCAGCAGCCATGCTGGTTTAGGCCAGCTTATAGTTAACTTGATGTAATGTGCAGTTTCACTGCAGTGTATTTTTCTTAGTTTAGGAAGATCGAAGCTAGGTTACTGTAAGCCTACCATGCATTAGTTTTTCATACTTGTAAAACAAATAATTTACACCAAGTCTAAATTTGTGATGAATTAAGACCATACTGATGGAATGGGATGAACACTGCAACCTGACATCCTGTAGCAGCATCCTGCTAAGGGGCATCTACAACATCTGAGAAACCTGTCATTGGGTCTGCCCCATTTGTTCCTAGGCAATGGACTGAACAGATCTGAGAAACCATCTGACAGTCTTTCCTGGATCCCAGATGTCTCACAGAGGATGTTGAGACGAGTTCATACGCAAGAAGATTTCTTAGTGGGGTCTGCAGCTGGTGGCATACATTGGCTCTAACAATGAAAGATACTTCTGGCACAAAATAAAAACAAAAGAGGAGAAAGAGAGAGAGAAGAAAGAAGGAAATAGGAAAACTCCCCCATAGCCAGCCAGGAAGAGCAGTGAATTAAGGTCCCAGACAAGCATTCTCCTCTGGGAGGGTCTCTTCAGTGTAGCAAGTGGAAATGATGAAGATGATGAGGATGACCATTTTTCCTGTGCATCTCCTTGAGTACTATATACTTTTCATCAGGACCCGCTCAATCCCCCTACTGGTTACTCCTGCTTGGGACACTATTAGCACTAGTTGGAGCGTGCTACTTCAGCATCAGTGTTGCATATTGATTGGCTGTTAAGTCTCAGTGCACATATATGGCTAAGTAGCATTTATTCAGAATGTAGGAGACTGCTATCTTTTTGTGTCCTATGTTTAGTCTTCTCTAGTATAAACTAATATCTGTAAAACAAAGAGGTGACGGAAAGGGGAAAAGAGAGACTATTCTTAGGCCAGCATCAATTGCTTCCCACTTGCTGCCATAATATCCGAGTTTACAAGTGTAAGGCCATGAAATCAAGAGTAACGGCATGGGACCACAAGGGAAACTGCCACAGAAGCTCTGGACAAACACTGCTACAGCAGCTTGTGTGAAAGGTTACACAGCTGCAGACAGCAGGCCCTTAGAATTACTGATGATAAGGCATCTCGGGTACTGTGCAATGAACCAAAGGAACAAGACATGAAGGACAAGTTACTATTAATGCACTACGCCTTCCATCTCAGCAGCAGAGTTTCACCAAATATGCAAGTTCTACAAAGCAGATAAGATGTAGTTTCTGACTAAACATTTCCTGGAATTATGCTGCATATGAATAACACAGAAATCACGAAGCTTTTTAACCACGCCAATGCTAAATTAATTTTCTTAATTCCCAAACTAAGATTCAGTTAACATTTGGAAGATTATTTCCCCTCATCTCATGGGTGTGTGCTATACCAAAGGGTGATACCACCTCCACCTTCCACAATACGGATTCCGAAAAAACAGCATCACCGACTATCACCATGGTATTAAACTTGGAGAAGCAGTCATATAGGGCCTTTCGGAGACCACAAGTCTCTCCCCTTATGAGCTCCTCTGTGCCCAAGGTAATCTGGTATTACCAGAAGGCAGAAGTCCAGTAGGAAAAGGTCAGACTGCAGAGATTAGTGCTCAAGACTAGCATACATATTTTGGGATAGGCTAAATGAAGAAAACCTATATACTATTATTAAGTGTTACACTATCACCCTGTCTGATGTACATATGGTGTGTGTTGATAGATGGCTGGAATTGCAAACAGGTAAAAGCACAGGTACAAACACAGGCAAACACACATACTCACACAGAGGGCTTTAAAGCCTAGCTGGAAAGAAGGAAAGTATCTTCTCTTCAAAGGTTCTCTTTTCTCCCAGCATGGCATTGAAACACACTAGACACACTGCTCAAATGGGATTTGAATCTTACTGACCTCCAGTTTCCTTCGAGCCTCCTCCTGTTCTTGTTTCTCCCTGGCCATTCTTTGTGCTCTCTCAGCTTCTGCCTTCCTTCGGTCTTCCTGCTCTTTTTCCTTGGCTAGGTTTTCAAAGTTAGCTCGAATGCTGCTCGTTTTATTAGCAACTGTAACATTTAAAAAAAATTAAAAGTCAAATGTTGTTGTTTAAGGTTCTGTATAAAGGTAGCCGGGAAGGTTTTGGTACAAATTTCTGCTAGGATTGAACGTGCTCTCTGAGCTCACAGCCCATTCAGGGAAGTCCTTCTATCCCTCTTTCTCCTTCTCTCCTTCCAAACCCAAGCCTCTTGTGCACCACATTTCTCTGATTTAAAAACCTCTGCAACACTTCTCCTTCCTCTCTGTCATGGTACAGTCTTCACCACTCCGCTCCCCTACTCAGTCTGTTCTCTACTCTGATGCTTTTTCTTCNNNNAAAGCAACAACCAACCAAAACTACCTCTAAAGGGAGGAGGGAGAGAGTAGTTGAGATTGCTAGAGACCTGCAAATACAGCAGTTCCCTGTAGATGATTCTTACTCATCACTACTACATTAACAATAATATCCTGGGCTTTCAAACATTATCCAAAGAAATTATTTGGGACCAATGACCTACCAGCTTCTATTGGCTTGGTCTTCTGATAAGTTGATGTTGGTTTCTCAATATCTTCAAAGGTTGCTGCATTCTATCAATAAGGAGAAAAAAAGTACATTTAAAAAACACAAATTCTTGAAGGTATTCAGACAACTTTAATCTGTGTCATTTTATTGTGATATTGCCCCTCTGGCTTTTTTTTCAGAACACCAAAACAAAATCAGGAAGAATCAAAACCCGACAAATAGAATAATTCTTAAAGTCAAACTATGTAAGAATTAATCTTCAGGCACAGGTTTAAACACATTAAAATCCTATTAATTAAAAAAATAGAAGTGTTGTATGAACAGATGACTCATCAGAACCGAAAAAAAGAGGCAATGTCCAAAACATTTATTGTGTAACTGTTGCTTTTCTAATCCACATTATGCAGGATTTCTACCACAGTAAAATCATCAGTCCCCTTAAGGAAGCAGATACTATTAAAACAGAGGGAGTATTTTGAGAACAGTATTCAAAATACAAGTTTTTTTTCAAATGAATGGTCTTGAGTTGTCCTGGAGCCACAGGTAAAAAAAAATCCTACAGACTTTCAAACTCCACTACTTTCTCACTTTTAAATGTCCTACATAAAGCCCAGAGTAAATTTATTCAGTAGATAAATCTCAGTGAGGACTTTTTCATCTTCTAGGTTTATTTTAATTTAAAAATGGACAGGTAGAAAGGGGGTATCAGCTGCCCTATCTTTCACTATTATAGAATACTAAAACAAATTCTCCTAAAGGGAAGGTCCCTGATCATCAAAGTGTGCAAAGTGGGTAGATATCAGACACCCATTTTAAGCAGTCCACTAAAAAGACATCCTCAAGATATAAGGCATTAGCTAGTTGTTAGAAGACGTGTCTGAAATTGTGGAATTAATGTATTTTCTCAATCTTTCGTATAAATTTTGCTATTCCTTTCCATGCTTCAGTTTTTCCTACATAAATATATATATATACACTACACATATGTACACATGTACATGTGTGTATGAACTGGCATCAGCTCTGTGTGTATACACTTGCTTTTTAAAGATTTAGAAAGGCATAGAACTCTACTGTTAGACTGGAGAAGTGTCCAGAAATAAAAGAGCTGAACACTACAGATCTAGCCAGACTATTTTGTATTCCTACAGCCTATTTAAGTCATGGCTCTTTTAAGCAACTTACCTTATCCATCCGATCTTTCTGTACACCATACTTCCCACCAAATCCTTTTGAATAATCTAAAAGCAGGATAAAAAAGTTAGAGTAGGGAATTTGTTGTCCCTCCCATCTTTCTGCCAAATGCAAATAGCCATTTCAAATGCAAATAGCCATTTCAGCTGCATGCAGAGATACAGTGACAGCCGCCAAAGAAAATGCAACTTGGTTTTTGATGCAGAAAGGATACATAACTGCAAGAGCCTTCAGGTATACCAGCAGATGACAGATTGTGGGCCACATGCATTCTTTGAGTAAACATTAAGCTGAGGATTGATAAGGTATCAAGCAAGGAATAAGGGATAAGCCCTTCTAATGCATCACTTCTGTAACACAGCCTTTCACAGCACCAATTCTTAGCCCTCTGCAGTAATCATATAACCTAAGCCATTTTGCTTTGCTCAAAGGAGCGATATCCAGTCTTCGGTGACTACAGAGGTGTTTTTTTCTCTTTGACTTGGTAAATTCTATGAATGGCAGGAAAATATAACAAATTTCTCATTCCAGTGGATTTGGTCATGATACCCAACTGATGAACATTAAAGTCATTGGTAATAACCCCTGCTCTACACATGGAAAGGGGCAATCCCACAAGACAGCACAGGCCTGCAACAACTCACCACCACAGAAATGGGGTGGCCATGCTATTCCACACCACCCCTGAGGTGCACACTCTTTCTCTCACCTGATGCTGACTCTAGCACTTGTTATACTCCAAAATCAGTTTAAACTCACTAGTGGCATTAACAAGAAAAACAACAAACCAACCCTAACAAGAGTAGCTTTCTGCTCTTTCTAGTGAGTTGTACTCAGAGAAATGTCTGATGAGCACCAGAGCCAGCACAACAGAAGCAGCAAGAGTGTGTGGCTGGGAAAAAACGCTCTTTCTGGTGGCAGTGAGCTGTAGGAACGTGCCCTTAGACTCTAGTTGGACAGGCTTTCCTATAGGTCCCTGAAATACAATTACAATTACTCCTTCTCTCAGCCCCCAAACTACTTGGGTCCCCTAACCAGCTATTTTAGTGTTTGTACTTGGGCTCTGCTAAGGCGCATCTGACACTCTAAAAGTTTGAATTTGTGTCACTGTAGCACAGAAAAATATTGACTATCAGAATGAACAACCTCATTTTCTTCAGCTTTGTATGTATTTTCAGCCAGAATAAATATACTACACTTACATTTTCCTGATCCAGACTTCTCACTTTAAGATAACGGAAAACCAGGAATTCATGGTTTGTACCCCAACTATTTCACAATGAATAAAGAGAGCATTATAATAGTATTTGCTCACCCAAGAACCACAAACATTCCCTACTTCTTGTTTTAAAGACTACAGTTATTTTAAAATGATCTTGCCATAACCCATTGCTTGTTAATGGTTACATGCATGGTCCTTATCTGAATATTTTTCCACCAATTTATCCAGGCAAAACTTCACATTTAGACTCTAAAACTGGTAAGCGCTATGTCATTAACATCATACTACTAATAATGTTGTTATTATTACACTGCATGGATAGCTATTAACTAAATGCATAATGTTGTAGAGCTGTTAACTAAACATTGGATATCTGTTTCCTGAATACAGGCTTCCTTTATGTAACATTTTAAGAATAAAATGGAAGAACATTGCTAGATCATGTAGGAATAGAAGCGCAAGAAAGTGTCTGCACATTACTAGCATCAATCTACTCAGACAACTATTTAAGACTGTGTGAGAAGTGGCTGCACTGTTAAGAAAGTAACAAGTGAAAACGGTGCCTTGTTGAGATTCATGCTTGGCTAGTTTCTCCTTGTAATCAAACCCCACAGCAGATGGGTCCTGCCTTTCTGTCTGTACACCAAATTTCCCTCCGAAACCACTCTTATAGTCTGAAAAAGCCACATGTAATAAATTAAAATGAAGGGAGGAAAATAAATAAGTTTAGTCAGAGACACTCAAAATAATTTTTGCAGTATTTCTCAATTACCAATAATTTTGGATGGTGAAAAAAAAAAATCTCGATACACTTTCAATAGACTAAATTCAAAAGATGCTTCCACTTGAGATTAGGAAGAGGTTAACATTATTTATCAGACATAAGAACACCATTCTGAAGTCACAGGAAAAAGCACTTCTCAACATTTTTCATACATACTGCATAATGCACTTGCATTTGACCAACTTCACGAACACAAACACACACGTAATATGTTCACCAAAACAAAACAACATACAAAAGGATACAAGAGAATAAACTGAGCTTCCTTCATCAGCGTGGTTAACATTTGTACACTAGAGATCTGACTTTCAAAGAGGTGTTAAGATAGGGTCCACAGAGACTATCCTCCAGATATTCCTGCACAGCACTGTTTAAAGGAAGAAGGAATATTCCTGCTGCTGCACAACTTGAAGGAAAGAAGCTCACAGCTAAGAGCCATGACCATTCCCTACTGCTGCCTTAGAACAGCCATTTTAATATATGGAATAAAATGAGGGCACACACACAAAAAAAGACGACTTCCAGTAATCCTCTCACAACAAATCTGCTGGAGCATTCAACAGAACAATATTCTGAGGACTGCTTTTAATTTAATTTAAAAAAGAATAAAAATTAATTAATTAAATATCCTTAAGTTAAGAGTGCTGACAGGCAGAGGAGCAATCATTATTTTGCAACTTTTCTTCTGGGTACCAGTATTTTATAGGAATAGGTACCTCACAGGCAATGAGAAAGGACAGCATTAGAAATTAGATTTCCCCTGCATGAAAATAGGGGTATACTTAACAGAAACCAGAAAAGGGAGATTATTTGTGGAAAGTACAAAGAAATTGCTAATTTGTGGTTTGCACAACTCAACTGAAAAAGGAAAAAAGTAATCCAGGCTACCTGCAGACTCATAAAGCTTCTCCAGTGAGAACTTATCACTAAGTCTGAACTTGCAGGGACTCAGTATCAGATGTGTTAAACCTGCTTTGCAGACACCAGTACAACCAATACACAGCAGCCATTCAAACACAGAAAAAGGAGACTCATGTCAGCTACTATAAGGCTGTGGCCAAAGATACTGGGGAGGAGGGTTCACACTGGGAAGAGAAAAGTCAAAACGATGGAAGTCAGAAAGAATGGCAAAGAATTGTGAACTGATATACCTTTCTGGGATTCGTGCAGCTGCACTTTCTCCTGGTGATCCCAGCCAAGTGCACATTTGTCTTGTCTGTCTGTCTGCACACCAAATTTGCCTCCAAACCCCTTTACATAATCTGTATGCATGAAGTTTCAGAAAACATTAATGCAGTTTATGACTGTAACAGCACTTGATAAAAAAACAGTAACAACATGTCATGGGATAAGCTGCCCTGTCATTAACAATACTATCTTTCACTTTTTTTCCCCTGCTACACTACCTCAACAGAGGG
>VYZV01020800.1:65975-77042 GCA_013401275.1 Pandion haliaetus
GAAGCATCACAAATCCAGTGAAGGTTACAGCACACAGACTCAATAATATTCAAAGATTTGAAGAATCTGATGCACTTTCAACCTAAAGCCATATGACACACACAAATATATGTGCAACGTAGATATATAAATAATGAAGGATTTGATACTGCCTCTGAATACCACAGATCTGTGCAATTACACATTTATTTCAATAACATCCATACGGACAGAAGGCCCCTTGGAAATCAGATTGCGAAACTCAAGGACAGTTTACAATGCCTTCTGTTTCATTTAAGGGAAACAAAAATCTGCATACACAAAGGAAAAACACACATTTAGCACAAAAAAAAAAAAAAACCAAACAATTTTTTTTCCCCAGGTTTAAAAGGATGATTGATTTGAACTAGTATTTTTAAATAAGATAATAAAAACCTTTCTGTGATTCATGTTTTTCCGTTTTGCCTTGATATTCAAAGCCAACAGCACTTTTGTCCACTTTGTCCTTGTCAACACCATATTTACCACCAAAGCCCTTGGAATAATCTAGAGATAAGAGTGAAGAATTTTGTTTGTAAGTGTTCAATAACAAAATATTACCTTGAAAAACTGTGACCTGCTAACATTACATTACATATTAAAAGAAGCACTGACATCCCCAATTAATCTTGATTCCAGACACTGAAGCCATAAATTCTTCAGAATACATTCCCTCAGGATGGAAAATAAAAGAGCATCGTATGTAGTTCAACTGCTGGGCGATATCAGCTATTCTGCTACTTGACTCCTTGATAAAATTCTTAAGACACTTAGAGCAAAGTGAACTTCAAAAACCATGTCAGCAACAGCCTGGATGCTTTTAAACAAACACCCCCTTCTTCTCTTTATCATTTCTAGAGTGCAAACATTTCTTTGAGATAAACAGAAAACAGATGGCAAAAATGTCAAAATTTTTCAATAAAATGGTCGATTTTTGATCAGATATGCCTGGAAACCTGATTAGCAACACAATATTAACTCTAAACACTACTAACTCTGATAAATGTTTTAATCTACAAACAGCTGATTCTTCCAGAAACACTCCTCTGTTGTGGTTAAACTGCTTACAGTCTCAATATTTTAATCCACAGCTTTTCAAAAGAAGTTGCAAAAAACCTCCAGAAAAACCTATGTGCCCTGCTTCCAAAGCAGTAATGGCAGTTGGATCATCACTTAAAACCAGTCAGAACCTATGTTTTAGGTTTCTTTTCCAGAAGTCAAAGTTTTCAGCAACATAAATTTTATTCAGTGTTAACTTTCAGCAGGTTAGAAGTGCAACAGATATAAAAAATTAGGATTTTACAATACTGCCTATCATGAATGCCTACTACACCAGAGTATGAACTCACCAACACGTGTGTCTACTCACCCTTCTGTGACTCATGTTTCTCAGTTTTACCCTGGTAATCAAACCCCACTGCACTCTTGTCCACTCTGTCAGCCTGTACTCCATATTTTCCACCAAAACCACTTGAGTAGTCTACATTGAGAGTAAAGCACAATAAAAATGAAATGAAAAGCTTTTAATGGAAACATCATATCCTACCAATTGAGGGAAAAAAAGAAATGAAGAAGCTTTTAATGGAAACATCATTCCTACCAATTGAGGGGAAAAAAAAAAAGTTATTTCAGAAGTGAAATACTACTCTTTAGCAGACAAAATTAAGTTTAATTTTAAACACAGAAAATAAGGCGGGCAACAATCCCATAGTTTATGATGGTTCCTCTTAAATCTACTCCCAATTTCCAACAGGGTGCAATACAGCAAAGAACAACTCCCAGTCTTTCTAAAATGTCCTTGAACCTCACTTCTAAAAGAAAAGTCAGACTCATGATGACATGCTATTTCCTTGTCTTGAAACCTCACCAACGCATGAAATTGCTTTGAAATTCATTTTTTCATCTTCTCTTCCACGCAAGCCCCTCAACATTTGATTCATTGAGAACATCATGTGGAGGCCTCACTAAATGAGGTCTTTTACAAACAGTAAAAGAATAGAGATCTGTTCTATTATTTATAAAAATGCGAATCTATAGAGGCAACCACCTCACCACTTTACCTTTTTGGGAGGCATGCTTCTCAGTTTTCCCTTGATATTCAAACCCAACAGCTGACTAGAAGAGAAATAAAAATGCATGTGTGACAAAGAGTTAGATATTAGTAGAAACACTGCGTGCACTTCGGTGGACAAACAGCAAGGGAAGTTCCTATGTCTTTCCATACTACGCTGACCTTCTCGATTCGGAACATAAATACCTACTTAACTTACAGGCCATATTCATTTACATGGTAATTTAGTACATGTATTCATGGCAAGGGTTTTTGTCATCCCTTGCCAAAGCAAATTGTACTAGCAACATACTCTAGTCTTGCCAGGTTCAGCAATTCAGTACAACAGAAATTTAGCATTTCCATGCAGGGGTTGTTACACACTCTTGGAACAGGACGCAAATTATCCTGCCCAGTAGCTCATGTTGCGATACAGGACAAACCATCCCCAAATCCCTCCTTCTGTAGCATTCACACTGATTTTATCCTCATCAAAGAGCACAGCCTGGCTAAAAGGCAGATTTTAACATTCCTTTTCGGTTTTCAACTCATCTCGATTTCCCATAAGGGCTTTTTTCTATTTTGCTTTAAACAGAAATTTTTCTCCATAACAGTCAGTGTTAGTTTACTGCTAAACTTCAAATACAGCAGGAAGAGCAGACCACACCAGCATTTTAAGGTATTGGAATTTTTCAGTTGTACATACAAAACTCAACTACCGTGAGTAGCTGCAGTACAAGATTAAATTGCTTACCTGGTCAACTCTATCGGTTTGTACTCCAAACTTGCCACCAAACCCTTTCACCGAATCCACTTGGGAGCAATGCTTAGAAAGTTTGGATTGATATTCATGACCAACAGCTGACTAAAAGAAATTGGAAAATTCAGAAACAGCCAGCAGTTCTATAAGGTTCTGCATGTAAGAAAAACACTACACGAAGTAACTCAAGGATAAACTTTGTTACAAACGTGCATCACCACGACTCTTCCTGTTAAAACTAACTTTCATAGAAATTGCTGCTCCCTTGAGAAGTCTTTACAAGACTTTCACCACGCTACCAACACAGCCTAGGCAAGGGAAGCGCCAAGAAAGAGTCTGACAGCAATGACTGTATTACACTCTAGATTTTTACTTGAAAAGCACAGGAATGAAAACAAGAAAGATATAGACAGTCTTGACGGTGTTCATGCAGAATTTAAAATAAGGATTAGTTCCAGATAAAATACACAGCCTTGCATTTAGGTACATAGCTACAGACCTGTTTTAGCTAATATTAAATTGCAACCAAATACAACTACAGCTAGGTTTTCCATTGACATTCTTTTAGGGAGGCACCCTGATCTTCTGCATAAATCAAAATTAGGCATCTTCTCTATATACTTCCTCCTCACTTGCAAAACGGCATTGCATCCACATCAAGACAGAGCTCCCCATGCCAAAGGCTCCAATTTGAGCCTGTCCCTGGAAATCAAGCTGAACACAGCGAGCCGAGGCGCAGTTACATCGCACTGTCACTGGCTTCAAGTAAGACACAAGAAACTGTAATTACACACCTGAAAGTACATCCAGATAGCGTTCGCTAGTGTTACACTAATCTAGTGCTAGGACACCCTTCTAGATCCTGGAATTGATGCTAGAGCCTAGCACCTTGAGGGGTGCTACATAACACAGCACAAATGTTTTTTTTCTTGTCCAGTGCCAAAACTGAGTGTTGGCCAGAGCAACTTGCAGTTTGCCACTTCAATCTAACATTTGAGTCTGTTGCTCAAATGCATACAATACCTCCCAGAGGCAGAAAGACCCTTTAACCTGCTGCACACAGCTGTGTCCAGAGTGAGAGGCTGTACCCTGTGACAAGCACCTCTCCTGACTCAGCACCACCACCTCCAGTTCCAGCACTGGTCCCTGTGCATGGGGCAGTCAGCATCTGCGGCTGCAGCAGCGTGCCCTCCAAGCAGCTGCCCCAAGCTCCGACCTTTGAGGAATGAGAAACTGCCTATCTTGTATCAGTATCAGACAGCTGGACCAAGGTGAATTAATTTGAGGACACAAGGCATCTAGAAACCGTAATTAACTTGGCTTTTATAGTATCTGCTTTTTTTTTTTTTTTCACACAGATGGTTGGAGGGGAACATTCCAGCACTCAGGAAAGCAAAACAGTACTGCATGTAACGGCTGAAGTAATTGTCAGGTAACAGAACGAGGATGTCAATAGTAGGACACTACCTTAACTTATAAGCAACATAAAAGCCCCTTTCTTTTCCTGACTGAAACAGTCATACTCTTGTTCATTTTGCAGGTGTTCTGTAGTAGAATAACTGTTACATGTGATGGAAAAGGCTCCCACCTCCCTTCTTTCTGTTACCCATTACATTTATGAAAGACATGAAGCTCTGAAAATTCTAGATTTTATGTGGTTTTACATGATCTCTCTTTTGCTATACCAATTGAGGTAGGTAAGGTTTAAACATGTTGTTTTCTTTATGTGGTACCGGAACTTTCTGCATTTCATCAAACACCAAGCGTTACAACATACCCCTTTTTAGAAAAGACTTAGAAAAAGATTTTTCTTGGAAATCTGTATTTCAAAGTAAATTGCCCTCATAGTTCCTTCAGCACAATACTCTGCTACATTTTAAGTTAGTTGTGGAGGTCTGGCATTTAGAATGATGTAACTGTTCATTTAAAGTCAGCATCAAGGTTTTGTCCTAAATGCAGCAAAAACCTGTACGATGACAACGCTGCAGTAACACTCACTTACTTCACGTGAGTCAAACCTTAACACTAGCACACCTGCACAGAGCCACAAATACCTGTGGAGGAGAGATATCAATGATAAGGTTTTAGAACTAGTTATACAGAAGAAAGCTTCATTAAAAAAACAAATTATGAACACCTCCTGCCACCAGTATCACTCAGATGGGCATGACCATCATGTTTTTCCTGATGATTAAGTCTGGCCTACAGGAAACAGTACTCACTTTTGTTTCTCTCTTTTTTTCCCATGGGCACAGGTGAGGGATAAACTGCTGACATGAGAGCGCTACGCAGCTGTAGAGCAGGCCTAATGGTTGAATCTGCTCAACAATTCCTTTCCCAGATTCAAAGGTTAGGTTAGCTTATTTCAAGGCCCATTGAGAATTATACAGCAATTTACTCTGGAAGACGGGAATCCAGCAAAAATTTAAGGCTGCCAAATTACTAGAAACCCAGAAAGTAAATAAAGTAAGAAAATAAAATAATTCTTATTCAGGAAACAGTTTGGCTCTTATTTGAACAGAGTACATGAAAGAAACTAGCCAGAAGTTGATATGCCTGTCTAATTATCACATGGCTAATGGAATTACCTTAAGAATTCTCATTTATTTTGTTAATAGTGTAACTTAAACAGCCATCAAGTCCTTATGTAAAACATCACCATCTGACTGAAGTACAATGATTTTTTTAAATACCTGGATTACTTGTCACTGTTCAGAGTCCACCACTGTTTAAGAGAGCTGCCCTCTAATTTAAAAGCAGCAGCACACCCTTTTCTTCATTCTTTGGCAACCTCTATATGCCTAGCAAAGCTGCCACAGCATTGAAATAAAAAAACCCCTGGATTTATTCACACATGAAGTACTTTGTTAATTTAGAAATGTACGTTTCGAAACTTGAATCTTGACGCCAGGGGAATCCACTCAGGACATAAGCATGCAGACTTGCTCTAAAGACAGAGCAAGCATCAAACAAGAACACGTGGGGCCACTGCACATCCCAGCACTTCTCCTCATCATTCACAGGTTCCTATTTTGCCACCTGAAATACTTGTTCCTAATTCTTCAAGTGCTTTTGTTCAGTTTTTTCTGTAGGAGCATCTTGATTTAATTAGGAAACAGAGCATGATGGCCTGACAGATTTGGGTAGTAGTGGTTACAAGTGTCCTTGTTAAAGCACTGTAAGAGTGATGCTTCTGCCCTCAAAACAAGCCACTGCTGTGTATAGCTTATGCCACGATCTGAGCTTCTATGTCTCCAAACCTAGCAAAGTTGGAACAACTTTGCACCTTCAAGAAGCTTAACTTGCACATATAGTTGTGCTGACCAGAGACAAGGCAAGGCAGGGCAAGGCTTATAATATCATCCCAGGGAAGCATTCATACTTACTTTATCCATGCGATCTTGTTCAACACCAAATTTCCCTCCATAGCCATGGGAAGCTTTTGGTCCTATTTCAAGCTCCTTCTCTTTAAGGTGCTGGTGTTCTTGGAATACGTTTTCTCTCAGCTGATGAATACTTTAAAGACAGATAATTAAGCAGCAAGTTTTACTAAGAAATTTTCAGATGATAACTTCAAAAAGATGCAAAATAAAAAGATGATAAAAATACCATCTTAATTAAAAGTTGGACAACTTGTATTTTTCAAGCCCTTCCCGTTTTTTCAGTGCACAAAGCACTTCATCATATTCTGAGAAATAGAATTTATTCCACTGCAAAACATTGTCTAAAAAAAAAAAAGTGATGGTTTTAAGACTAACATGGAAGAGTACTTTGCTATCTGAATAATCAAATACATAGAATTTATATGTCCCTGAAACACATTTTCTTCTCGTGTCCTAATTTAAGTTCTTTCCAATGCTTTTATTTAGATGGGAACTTTTCGGAATAGGGATGATCTCTTATCATACAGTCCCTATGGTAACAGGACTAATTCTAACTGAACATTCTGGACACAATCGTAATGCAAGATAAGGATGTGAAGAGACCTGCACCTCCTCTTCCCCAAGCGTTCCCTTGCAATATGCAGGGATTGAATTTACGGTAGCCCAGGCCACACAGAAGAAGGATAAACCAAGATGGTAATCTATACCTTAGGACATTTACCACCTGAGTTTAAAGCTTCCTTAGGCATAATTCAGCCAGTAGGCGTCCCCACTGCACTCCAAATAGGGCAGAATAAAATTGATCCCGAAAGTAAGCCACAGAGTTCAGTCTCTCTCAGTTTGCAACACTGATGACACATATTCTTAGCTTTATACCACGAGGGTTGATGCCCCAGAAATACCCAAGCAAAACCAAAATAAACATCGCAATCACAGACTTCATAAAACTACTTTAAAGTCAGGTCTTAAGACGCTTTTCATACCAAATACAAGATTCAGAAGACGGATGGTTTCTGTCTCACATAGCCCTTCATGATGCATTCATTTGCTTTTCTGCCAGGGGACTCGATTTGTTTCTTTGCCAGAATGTTTATGAGTTTGGTAGCAGTTTTCTGAACAAAGCCGAAGAATTAAGGAACCAAACGTATCTTTAAAGTACTAAACTGGAACTGCTCAGATCACCCAACACAAACTTCTCCCCTGGCAGTACTGGCTCTTGCACCAAAACAGAACAAAGAAACTTTCCAGACACAAAGAGGCAGGAAAAGTAACATTCCAGTTACAAAGAAAGATTTAAGAGTTCCTACACCATAGTTCTGATCTTAATTTCAGATCTGAAGATGCTGACATATTTGAAAGACCAGAAATCTGGCAAATAATCAATCTCCTACAGAGACTCTTGTTTTAATTATGAAGATACAAGTAACTGAGAGCATGAGTTGATTAAGTCGCCTGGGATTGTGACTATTATTAAATTTAAGAGAGCTGCTTTACTTGATGTGCTCTTGATGGCCGGATCCTTTCACAGTTTTAGCTCCCCAGCGCTGTTCTTTCTCACTCACATCGTTCTGTGAAGAACACACACAAAAAGAGTTAAAAACCCAAAGACTTCACTAGTTATCTGCACTTTACAGTTCATAGCAAAAGGCTTCAGCAGTCAGAGAGATCAGAAGAGTTAGAAAAGCAGTTAATACCACCTTCGCTTCTCTTCTGCTGTGAGCCCTGTGCTTTGACCCCTGCTGAAATGCACAGAGCACACATTCAGCCCCAAGAGGCTTCTGCTTCTTGATACAAATCTCTTCCATAAAACTTCCCTACAGTACTCAGCCCAAGACAAGGTGGTTTTGTTCATCACTCACAGGCACAAAACACTAATTCTCTCTTCTTCCAGGAACACGCTCCTATCAGTTTACTTTGCTGAGACGTAGCCCCCATCCTGAAGAATTACTCTTTAACAGGTTATGTAAGACACTTCTGCTGAATCAGTAAAATTCAAAAGCCGTACCACAAAATCAGGATCTGTCTCCCAGTCATCAGCTCCGTCATCCTGATTGACAGAAATGGTGTGGCCTGCAGTAGCCTTCCACATCTGCAACACCATCAGAAGAGGCACTGTTACACTCCAGTTACATATCAACTCATTTTATATTATGTATAAGCTGATAGAGACAGAATCCAAAATTCCCAATACAGTATGTTATTTAACCACATAAACAGAAGCTATATTTGCAGTGAAAGCAGATTTGACCATTGGCTCTCAGGCTGTCTTCTCAAGCTGGTTTGAAAACCCCTTTTCGTTTTCTTATTGGCACTGCAAAAAGGTTGGGAGCGATCGCTGACGTAATTTCAAAGAGAACAAGGAAGTCTTCCCTTGCCCAAATTAATATGTGTCTTTTCTTCATTCACTGCACTGAAAGACTTCTCTTCAAACAGGTCTCCACACCAACATCCACTTCCGAAGACTGTTGCTAATTCTAGATTCGATGCATATATTTAAGGCACAGGAATAGTTGTTTTTCTCCCAGCCATTACTAATGATGAGCATAATATTGTTTATTAGGCAGTATAACCTATATGTTTCCTCTGTTGTGCAATGAGTTTCAGCATTATGAAAGAAATCCAAACAACTGCAAGAATTTGCATGCAATCTAGACATTAGTCCACCTGCCTGCAACAACAGAGTACAAAAGTTACTGCATTTCTCAAATATGTACACAAACTCAAGTATCTTGTCTGACTCTCAGGAGAAACAGAGGATGAGTGCTGGAGTACTGACAGCAGGAAGCAAAACTCATAAAAAGGGAAGCAATAACATCTAGAAACAGCACTCAACACTTTCAAGTGGCTAATGATTTTGGGCATCTCACTTCCTGGAAACCTGGCCCCCTGTGCAGTATCAAGCTGGACACTTTTAATTAACACTTTCAAGTGTGACTAGTGAGCAGAATACCTGAGACCTGCTGGTGCTAGTGGCTGAATTTAACACACTTTATTCTACGTAAATCAAAACAAAAAAATTCTAAAAAGCAAAACAAAAAATGCTTTCTGTTCTCCCAGCTTTTTCAGGTACACGAGTCAGAGGAAGGACTTCTTTTCTTCATTGCTATTCCACCAGAGTTCAGTTCTTTAACAGACCATCATTCTGTCCGCTTACCTTTACCTTTCTAATTAAGGATAGATTATAAGGGTGATTATCACGGACTATATCATTCACACAAGCATAATCCAGTAGGTGGAATGAAAACTCCCTTTTAAACGAGTAACTAATAACCCACAGGTAAAGTGCATGGAGAAAAAAAAAAACCACTGCTTGCTCTACAGCCTGACAGAATAAGCTGATGAGCCAGTTTTATAGAACATTTCAGAAATTTCAGGTCTGGTAACAAGAATGAGAACAACTGAAAAACTGATTGTCAAACACCAAGGTAGCAAATGAGAGAGTGGCCTAGAAGGAGGGTGTAAGAGCAGAGCAGATGACATCCTGACAAAGTAGTAGAACGTTTCCCCTTCTGCTTCTTCAGCTGCCCCATCTCCAAATTTCTATGGCAGTTAAGGAACTAGCATTTATTAAATTACTTAATATCCAGAAAACTTATGAGACTATATATTTACAATAAAAACTATTGGAAAGCAGAACCAAACCAGCTCAATAATGAAACTCAACGTGGGGTCCAAGTTCTAACTTTGTAACCAAACACAAACCCAGGGTCATTCCTAAGAGGGACAGCTTGTATCCCTCCCTCTGGGCTCCACCACGCTGCACACTGTGCAAGTCACCTGAATTCCATTTCTAAAAGACAAGAGCTGAAGCGCATGTACGCGTGCACGTGGTTACTCCATATATTTCATGCAAAACACACCTTTTTTCCCCAAGTACTTGGTTCATGCATTCACTTCATTGTTTTGCTTTGTGCGTTCAGCTGCGCTTGGACATTTAAAAGAACAAGAGCTAGATCCTTAAGTCTAGATTTCTTTGCTTCCTCCTCAAACTCTCACAAACAATAATTAAAGAAAGAAGGATTTCACACGCACGCCGTTACAAAGTCCAGAATCCACCACGTTTCTTCCTAAATTACGCACATAAGTGCCAACATTCTTCCACATCTCAACCCTGCATTCTATAAAGTGAATTACCAAAAGGACCAAAGCAGCCTATTAGCAAGGTTCCTCACTCAAGACCTCCAATTGCTGGTGGGGAGCAAACAGGAATAAGCCTGGTTTCCGTAACAGCTTGTTATTCTAGCGTCTCTTCCAAAGCAGAATGTGGAGAAATATGATCTATTTATGAGTCACTGACTCACATGGTCAAATTTCTGAAGGAAAAAGAAAACGCTACAGTTCAAATGCAAACTGAGGCTAAATATATGCTTTGAATTTAGCTGGCCAGCTCTACTCTTCGCGGCTGTTATGACTAATCAGCAGTCACAGCATCCTACCCAGCACCTTCAGCGGCATCGTCGGGAACTGCCCTCTTCCCCAGGGCCTACGGACAAACTCCTGGAAGGAACAAAAGGGGATGCCGAGGCTTCAAGCCCAGGCGCAGCACCGCAGGCAAAGCGAACCAAGCAGCAGCTCTAGGCCTACGCCAAGGCTCAACGGGGGCCCCATGCGCTCACCCTGGCCTGGCTACCTGCTGGGGACCCGTGGTTGCCCCGGCAGCTTGCCGTTCCCCATGGAAGCACCCTCAGGGCACCGGAGGAAAAGGACGTTCAGGGAGACTCCTCTCTTCTCTGAGGGGGTGAGGATAATCTCAGGCCCGACCTTTGGAGGCCACGGCGTGGCTCACCCCGTTTTCCCTCATCGCCACTGCCTTCTCCCAGCCTCCCGAGAGTCCTACAGCACCCGCTTTTTCTTCT